>CAWUFW010017138.1:0-277161 GCA_963921515.1 Calotriton arnoldi | reverse complement strand
TCCCAGTCTCGTTCACTAATTATTACCACTGTGGGATGGCATTAATGTCACCAACCTGCTCCCTGCCAATACCTGTAGCCTTCATCAGGAAAACCACCAGTCCCAGGTACCACGCATTCGTGGTCCACAGATCCGCACTTCCGCGGCGGGCAGTTCCACGACCAGGCCAGCCGTATTAAATCCAGAAAAAGGGTCTCCCCTATACGGAAAAGCCTCTCAGATGGATTCAAATTCCTTTAATGAAGGTGCAGCGAGCAAAGCAGCGACAAGATGCCTAAAATCACAGCCAGATGCGTTTCGGGCTTCCACGCCCTTGTTCACAGGCTAGGCAAAGAGTCAACAGCGAGGACTGCAGTCACATGTTTTTCTTTCGAAGATGGCCCGCCCCAACGAGCCTCCGAGCATTCTGGTGCTTGTAGTGTTGCAAAACAAAATAACACCCCAGTGGGTCTCGCTGATGCTCCCAGTCTCGTGCACAAATTATTACCACAGTGGGTTGGCATTAATGTCACCAACCAGCTCCCTGCCAATACCTGTAGCCTTTATCAGGAAAACCACTTGTCCCAGGTACCATGCACTCGTGGTCCACAGATCCGCACTTCCGAGGTGGGCAGTTCCACGACCATGCCAGCCGTATTAAATCCAGAAAAAGGGTTGCCCACATACGGAAAAGTCTCTCAGGTGGATTCAAATTCCTTTAATGAAGGTGCAGCGAGCAAAGCAGCGACAAGATCCCTGAAATCACAGCCAGAGGCGTTTCTGGATTCCACGCCCTTGTTCACAGGCTAGGCAAAGAGTCAAAAGCGAAGACTTCAGTCACATGTTTTTCTTTCAAAGATGCCCCGCCTCAACGGGCCTCCGAGCATTCTGGTGCTTGTAGTGCTGCAAAACAAAATAACACCCCGTGGGTCTCGATGTTGCTCCCAGTCTCGTGCACAAATTATTACCACACTGGGTTGGCATTCATGTAACCAACCTGCTCCCTGCCAATACCTGAAGCCTTCATCAGGAAAACCACCAGTCCCAGGTACGACGCACTCGTGGTCCACAGATCCGCACTTCTGCGGCAGGCAGTTCCACAACCGGGCCAGCCGTATTAAATACAGAAAAAGGTTGCCCCCATATGGAAAAGCCTCTCAGGTGGATTCAAATTCCTTTAATGAAGGTGCAGCGAGGAAAGCAGCGACAAGATGCCTAAAATCACAGCCAGATACGTTTCGGGCTTCCACGCCCTTGTTCACAGGCTAGGCAAAGAGTCAACAGCGAGGACTGCAGTCACATGTTTTTCTTTCAAAGATGGCCCGCCACAACGGGCCTCCGAGCATTCTGGTGCTTGTAGTGCTGCAAAACAAAATAACACACCAATTGGTCTCAATGTTGCTCCCAGTCTCGTTCACTAATTATTACCACTGTGGGTTGGCATTAATGTCACCAACCTGCTCCCTGCCAATACCTGTAGCCTTCATCAGGAAAACCACCAGTCCCAGGTACCACGCATTCGTGGTCCACAGATCCGCACTTCCGCGGCGGGCAGTTCCACGACCGGGCCAGCCGTATTAAATCCAGAAAAGGGTTGCCCCCATACGGAAAAGCCGCTCAGGTGGATTCAAATTCCTTTAATGAAGGTGCAGCGAGCAAAGCAGCGTCAAGATGCCTAAAATCACAGCCAGATGCGTTTCGGGCTTCCACGCCCTTGTTCACAGGCTAGGCAAAGAGTCATCAGCGAGGACTGCAGTCACATGTTTTTCTTTCAAAGATGCCCCGCCCCAATGGGCCTCCGAGCATTCTGGTGCTTGTAGTGCTGCAAAACAAAATAACACCCCAGTGGGTCTCGATGTTGCTCCCAGTCTCGTGCACAAATTATTACCACAGTGGGTTGGCATTAATGTCACCAACCTGCTCCCTGCCAATACCTTAAGCCCTCATCAGGAAAACCACCAGTCCCAGGTACCACGCACTCGTGGTCCACAGATCCACACTTCCGCGGCGGGCAGTTCCACGACCGGGCCAGTCGTATTAAATCCAGAAAAAAGGTTGCCCCATACGGAAAAGCCTCTCAGGTGGATTCAAATTCCTTTAATGAAGGTGCAGCGAGCAAAGCAGCGACAAGATGCCTAAAATCACAGCCAGACACGTTTCGGGCTTCCACGCCCTTGTTCTCAGGCTAGGCAAAGAGTCAAAGCGAGGACTGCAGTCACATGTTTTTCTGTCAAAGATGCCCCGCCCCAACGGGCCTCCGAGCATTCTGGTGCTTGTAGTGCTGCAAAACAAAATAACACCCCGTGGGTCTCGATGTTGCTCCCAGTCTCGTGCACAAATTATTACCACACTGGGTTGGCATTCATGTAACCAACCTGCTCCCTGCCAATACCTGAAGCCTTCATCAGGAAAACCACCAGTCCCAGGTACGACGCACTCGTGGTCCACAGATCCGCACTTCTGCGGCAGGCAGTTCCACAACCGGGCCAGCCGTATTAAATACAGAAAAAGGGTTGCCCCCATATGGAAAAGCCTCTCAGGTGGATTCAAATTCCTTTAATGAAGGTGCAGCGAGGAAAGCAGCGACAAGATGCCTAAAATCACAGCCAGATACGTTTCGGGCTTCCACGCCCTTGTTCACAGGCTAGGCAAAGAGTCAAGAGCGAGGACTGCAGTCACATGTTTTTCTTTCAAAGATGGCCCGCCACAACGGGCCTCCGAGCATTCTGGTGCTTGTAGTGCTGCAAAACAAAATAACACACCAATTGGTCTCAATGTTGCTCCCAGTCTCGTTCACTAATTATTACCACTGTGGGATGGCATTAATGTCACCAACCTGCTCCCTGCCAATACCTGTAGCCTTCATCAGGAAAACCACCAGTCCCAGGTACCACGCATTCGTGGTCCACAGATCCGCACTTCCGCGGCGGGCAGTTCCACGACCGGGCCAGCCGTATTAAATCCAGAAAAAGGGTTGCCCCCATACGGAAAAGCCTCTCAGGTGGATTCAAATTCCTTTAATGAAGGTGCAGCGAGCAAAGCAGCGTCAAGATGCCTAAAATCACAGCCAGATGCGTTTCGGGCTTCCACGCCCTTGTTCACAGGCTAGGCAAAGAGTCATCAGCGAGGACTGCAGTCACATGTTTTTCTTTCAAAGATGCCCCGCCCCAATGGGCCTCCGAGCATTCTGGTGCTTGTAGTGCTGCAAAACAAAATAACACCCCAGTGGGTCTCGATGTTGCTCCCAGTCTCGTGCACAAATTATTACCACAGTGGGTTGGCATTAATGTCACCAACCTGCTCCCTGCCAATACCTTAAGCCCTCATCAGGAAAACCACCAGTCCCAGGTACCATGCACTCGTGGTCCACAGATCCACACTTCCGCGGCGGGCAGTTCCACGACCGGGCCAGTCGTATTAAATCCAGAAAAAAGGTTGCCCCATACGGAAAAGCCTCTCAGGTGGATTCAAATTCCTTTAATGAAGGTGCAGCGAGCAAAGCAGCGACAAGATGCCTAAAATCACAGCCAGACGCATTTCGGGCTTCCACGCCCTTGTTCACAGGCTAGGCAAAGAGTCGACAGCGAGGACTGCAGTCTCATGTTTTTCTTTCAAAGATGCCCCACCCCAACGGGCCTCTGAGCATTCTGGTGCTTGTAGTGCTGCAAAACAAAATAACACCCCAGTGGGTCTCGATGTTGTTCCCAGTCTCACGCACAAATTATTACCACAGTGGGTTGGCATTTATGTCACCAACCTGCTCCCTGCCAATACCTGTAGCCTTCAGCAGGAAAACCACCAGTCCCAGGTACCACGCACTAGTGGTCCACAGATCCGCACTTCCGCGGCTGGCAGTTCCACGACCGGGCCAGCCATATTAAATTCAGAAAAAGGTTTGCCCCCATACGGAAAAGCCTCTCAGGTGGATTCAAATTCCTTTAATGAAGGTGCAGCGAACAAAGCAGCGACAAGATGCCTAAAATCACAGCCAGATACGTTTCGGGCTTCCACGCCCATGTTCACAGGCTAGGCAAAGAGTCAAAAGTGAAGACTGCAGTCACATGTTTTTCTTTCAAAGATGCCCCGCCCCAACGGGCCTCCGAGCATTCTGGTGCCTGTAGTGCTGGAAACAAAATAACACCCCAGTGGGTCTCGATGTTGCTCCCAGTCTCGTGCACAAATTATTACCACAGTGGGTTGGCATTAATGTCACCAACCTGCTCCCTGCCAATACCTGTAGCCTTCATCAGGAAAATCACCAGTCCCAGGTACCTCGCACTCGTGGTCCACAGATCCGCACTTCTGCGGCGGGCAGTTCCACGACCGGGCCAGCCGTATTAAATCCAGAAAAGGGTTGCCCCCATACGGAAAAGCCTCTCAGGTGGATTCAAATTCCTTTAATGAAGGTGCAGCGAGCAAAGCAGCGACAAGATCCCTGAAATCACAGCCAGACGCGTTTCGGGCTTCCACACCCTTGTTCACAGGCTAGACAAAGAGTCAAAAGCGAAGACTGCAGTCACATGTTTTTCTTTCAAAGATGCCCCGCCCCAACGGGCCTCCGAGGATTCTGGTGCTTGTAGTGCTGCAAACAAAATAACACCCCAGTGGGTCTCGATGTTGCTCCCAGTCTCGTGCACAAATTATTACCACAGTGGGTTGGTATTAATGTCACCAACCTGCTCCCTGCCAATATCTGAAGCCTTCATCAGGAAAACCACCAGTCCCAGGTACCAAGCACTTGTGGTCCACAGATCCGCACTTCCGCGGCGGGCAGTTCCACGACCGGGCCAGCCGTATTAAATCCAGAAAAAGAGTTTCCCCATACGGAAAAGCCTCTCAGGTGGATTCAAATTCCTTTATTGAAGGTGCAGCGAGCAAAGCAGCGACAAGATGCCTAAAATCACAGCCGGACGCGTTTCGGGCTTCCATGCCCTTGTTCACAGGCTAATCAAAGAGTCAACAGTTAGGACTGCAGTCACATGTTTTTCTTTCAAAGATGCCCCGCCCCAACGGGCCTCCGAGCATTCTGGTGCTTGTAGTGCTGCAAAACAAAATAACACCCCGGTGGGTCTCGAATTTGCTCCCAGTCTCATGCACAAATTATTACCACAGCAGGTTGGGATTAATGTCACCAACCTGCTCCCTGCCAATACCTGTAGCCTTCATCAGGAAAACCACCAGTCCCAGGTACCACGCACTCGTGGTCCACAAATCCACACTTCCGCGGCGGGCAGTTCCACGACCGGGCCAGTCGTATTAAATCCAGAAAAAAGGTTGCCCCATACGGAAAAGCCTCTCAGGTGGATTCAAATTCCTTTAATGAAGGTGCAGCGAGCAAAGCAGCGACAAGATGCCTAAAATCACAGCCAGACACGTTTCGGGCTTCCACGCCCTTGTTCTCAGGCTAGGCAAAGAATCAACAGCGAGGACTGCAGTCACATGTTTTTCTGTCAAAGATGCCCCGCCCCAACGGGCCTCCGAGCATTCTGGTGCTTGTAGTGCTGCAAAACAAAATAACACCCCGTGGGTCTCGATGTTGCTCCCAGTCTCGTGCACAAATTATTACCACACTGGGTTGGCATTCATGTAACCAACCTGCTCCCTGCCAATACCTGAAGCCTTCATCAGGAAAACCACCAGTCCCAGGTACGACGCACTCGTGGTCCACAGATCCGCACTTCTGCGGCAGGCAGTTCCACAACCAGGCCAGCCGTATTAAATACAGAAAAAGGGTTGCCCCCATATGGAAAAGCCTCTCAGGTGGATTCAAATTCCTTTAATGAAGGTGCAGCGAGGAAAGCAGCGACAAGATGCCTAAAATCACAGCCAGATACGTTTCGGGCTTCCACGCCCTTGTTCACAGGCTAGGCAAAGAGTCAACAGCGAGGACTGCAGTCACATGTTTTTCTTTCAAAGATGGCCCGCCACAACGGGCCTCCGAGCATTCTGGTGCTTGTAGTGCTGCAAAACAAAATAACACACCAATTGGTCTCAATGTTGCTCCCAGTCTCGTTCACTAATTATTACCACTGTGGGTTGGCATTAATGTCACCAACCTGCTCCCTGCCAATACCTGTAGCCTTCATCAGGAAAACCACCAGTCCCAGGTACCACGCATTCGTGGTCCACAGATCCGCACTTCCGCGGCGGGCAGTTCCACGACCGGGCCAGCCGTATTAAATCCAGAAAAAGGGTCTCCCCTATACGGAAAAGCCTCTCAGATGGATTCAAATTCCTTTAATGAAGGTGCAGAGAGCAAAGCAGCGACAAGATGCCTAAAATCCCAGCCAGATGCGTTTCTGGCTTCCATGCCCTTGTTCACAGGCTAGGCAAAGAGTCAACAGCGAGGACTGAAGTCACATGTTTTTCTTTCAAAGATGCCCCGCCCCAACGGGCCTCCGAGCATTCTGGTGCTTATAGTGCTGCAAAACAAAATAACACCCCAGTGGGTCTCGATGTTGCTCCCAGTCTCGTGCACAAATTATTACCACAGTGGGTTGGCATTAATGTCACCAACCTGCTCCCTGCCAATATCTGAAGCCTTCATCAGGAAAACCACCAGTCCCAGGTACCACGCACTTGTGGTCCACAGATCCGCACTTCCGCGGCAGGCAGTTCCACAACCGGGCCAGCCGTATTAAATCCAGAAAAAGGGTTGCCCCATACGGAAAAGCCTCTCAGGTGGATTCAAATTCCTTTAATGAAGGTGCAGCGAGCAAAGCAGCGACAAGGTGCCTAAAATCACAGCCAGACGCGTTTAGGGCTTCCACGCACTTGTTCAAAGGCTAGGCAAAGAGTCAAAAGCGAAGACTGCAGTCACATGTTTTTCTTTCAAAGATGCCCCGCCCCAACGGGCCTCCGAGCATTCTGGTGCTTGTAGTGCTGCAAGCAAAACAACACCCAAGAGGGTCTCGATGTTGCTCCCAGTCTTGTGCACAAATTATTACCACAGTGGGTTGGCATTAATGTCACCAACCTGCTCCCTGCCAATATCTGAAGCCTTCATCAGGAAAACCACCAGTCCCAGGTACCACGCACTTGTGGTCCACAGATCCGCACTTCCGCGGCAGGCAGTTCCACAACCGGGCCAGCCGTATTAAATCCAGAAAAAGGGTTGCCCCCATACGGAAAAGCCTCTCAGGTGGATTCAAATTCCTTTAATGAAGGTGCAGCTAGGAAAGCAGCGACAAGATGCCTAAAATCACAGCCAGATGCGTTTCGGGCTTCCACGCCCTTGTTCACAGGCTAGGCAAAGAGTCAACAGCGAGGACTGCAGTTACATGTTTTTCTTTCGAAGATGGCCCGCCCCAACGGGCCTCCGAGCATTCTGGTGCTTGTAGTGTTGCAAAACAAAATAACACCCCAGTGGGTCTCGCTGATGCTCCCAGTCTCGTGCACAAATTATTACCACAGTGGGTTGGCATTAATGTCACCAACCAGCTCCCTGCCAATACCTGTAGCCTTTATCAGGAAAACCACTTGTCCCAGGTACCATGCACTCGTGGTCCACAGATCCGCACTTCCGAGGTGGGCAGTTCCACGACCAGGCCAGCCGTATTAAATCCAGAAAAAAGGTTGCCCCATACGGAAAAGCCTCTCAGGTGGATTCAAATTCCTTTAATGAAGGTGCAGCGAGCAAAGCAGCGACAAGATGCCTAAAATCACAGCCAGACACGTTTCGGGCTTCCACGCCCTTGTTCTCAGGCTAGGCAAAGAGTCAAAGCGAGGACTGCAGTCACATGTTTTTCTGTCAAAGATGCCCCGCCCCAACGGGCCTCCAAGCATTCTGGTGCTTGTAGTGCTGCAAAACAAAATAACACCCCGTGGGTCTCGATGTTGCTCCCAGTCTCGTGCACAAATTATTACCACACTGGGTTGGCATTCATGTAACCAACCTGCTCCCTGCCAATACCTGAAGCCTTCATCAGGAAAACCACCAGTCCCAGGTACGACGCACTCGTGGTCCACAGATCCGCACTTCTGCGGCAGGCAGTTCCACAACCGGGCCAGCCGTATTAAATACAGAAAAAGGGTTGCCCCCATATGGAAAAGCCTCTCAGGTGGATTCAAATTCCTTTAATGAAGGTGCAGCGAGGAAAGCAGCGACAAGATGCCTAAAATCACAGCCAGATACGTTTCGGGCTTCCACGCCCTTGTTCACAGGCTAGGCAAAGAGTCAACAGCGAGGACTGCAGTCACATGTTTTTCTTTCAAAGATGGCCCGCCACAACGGGCCTCCGAGCATTCTGGTGCTTGTAGTGCTGCAAAACAAAATAACACACCAATTGGTCTCAATGTTGCTCCCAGTCTCGTTCACTAATTATTACCACTGTGGGATGGCATTAATGTCACCAACCTGCTCCCTGCCAATACCTGTAGCCTTCATCAGGAAAACCACCAGTCCCAGGTACCACGCATTCGTGGTCCACAGATCCGCACTTCCGCGGCGGGCAGTTCCACGACCGGGCCAGCCGTATTAAATCCAGAAAAAGGGTTGCCCCCATACGGAAAAGCCTCTCAGGTGGATTCAAATTCCTTTAATGAAGGTGCAGCGAGCAAAGCAGCGTCAAGATGACTAAAATCACAGCCAGATGCGTTTCGGGCTTCCACGCCCTTGTTCACAGGCTAGGCAAAGAGTCATCAGCGAGGACTGCAGTCACATGTTTTTCTTTCAAAGATGCCCCGCCCCAATGGGCCTCCGAGCATTCTGGTGCTTGTAGTGCTGCAAAACAAAATAACACCCCAGTGGGTCTCGATGTTGCTCCCAGTCTCGTGCACAAATTATTACCACAGTGGGTTGGCATTAATGTCACCAACCTGCTCCCTGCCAATACCTTAAGCCCTCATCAGGAAAACCACCAGTCCCAGGTACCATGCACTCGTGGTCCACAGATCCACACTTCCGCGGCGGGCAGTTCCACGACCGGGCCAGTCGTATTAAATCCAGAAAAAGGTTGCCCCATACGGAAAAGCCTCTCAGGTGGATTCAAATTCCTTTAATGAAGGTGCAGCGAGCAAAGCAGCGACAAGATGCCTAAAATCACAGCCAGACGCATTTCGGGCTTCCACGCCCTTGTTCACAGGCTAGGCAAAGAGTCGACAGCGAGGACTGCAGTCTCATGTTTTTCTTTCAAAGATGCCCCACCCCAACGGGCCTCTGAGCATTCTGGTGCTTGTAGTGCTGCAAAACAAAATAACACCCCGGTGGGTCTCGATGTTGTTCCCAGTCTCACGCACAAATTATTACCACAGTGGGTTGGCATTTATGTCACCAACCTGCTCCCTGCCAATACCTGTAGCCTTCAGCAGGAAAACCACCAGTCCCAGGTACCACGCACTAGTGGTCCACAGATCCGCACTTCCGCGGCTGGCAGTTCCACGACCGGGCCAGCCATATTAAATTCAGAAAAAGGTTTGCCCCCATACGGAAAAGCCTCTCAGGTGGATTCAAATTCCTTTAATGAAGGTGCAGCGAACAAAGCAGCGACAAGATGCCTAAAATCACAGCCAGATACGTTTCGGGCTTCCACGCCCATGTTCACAGGCTAGGCAAAGAGTCAAAAGTGAAGACTGCAGTCACATGTTTTTCTTTCAAAGATGCCCCGCCCCAACGGGCCTCCGAGCATTCTGGTGCCTGTAGTGCTGGAAACAAAATAACACCCCAGTGGGTCTCGATGTTGCTCCCAGTCTCGTGCACAAATTATTACCACAGTGGGTTGGCATTAATGTCACCAACCTGCTCCCTGCCAATACCTGTAGCCTTCATCAGGAAAATCACCAGTCCCAGGTACCTCGCACTCGTGGTCCACAGATCCGCACTTCTGCGGCGGGCAGTTCCACGACCGGGCCAGCCGTATTAAATCCAGAAAAAGGGTTGCCCCCATACGGAAAAGCCTCTCAGGTGGATTCAAATTCCTTTAATGAAGGTGCAGCGAGCAAAGCAGCGACCAGATCCCTGAAATCACAGCCAGACGCGTTTCGGGCTTCCACACCCTTGTTCACAGGCTAGACAAAGAGTCAAAAGCGAAGACTGCAGTCACATGTTTTTCTTTCAAAGATGCCCCGCCCCAACGGGCCTCCGAGGATTCTGGTGCTTGTAGTGCTGCAAACAAAATAACACCCCAGTGGGTCTCGATGTTGCTCCCAGTCTCGTGCACAAATTATTACCACAGTGGGTTGGTATTAATGTCACCAACCTGCTCCCTGCCAATATCTGAAGCCTTCATCAGGAAAACCACCAGTCCCAGGTACCACGCACTTGTGGTCCACAGATCCGCACTTCCGCGGCGGGCAGTTCCACGACCGGGCCAGCCGTATTAAATCCAGAAAAAGAGTTTCCCCATACGGAAAAGCCTCTCAGGTGGATTCAAATTCCTTTATTGAAGGTGCAGCGAGCAAAGCAGCGACAAGATGCCTAAAATCACAGCCGGACGCGTTTCGGGCTTCCATGCCCTTGTTCACAGGCTAATCAAAGAGTCAACAGTTAGGACTGCAGTCACATGTTTTTCTTTCAAAGATGCCCCGCCCCAACGGGCCTCCGAGCATTCTGGTGCTTGTAGTGCTGCAAAACAAAATAACACCCCGGTGGGTCTCGAATTTGCTCCCAGTCTCATGCACAAATTATTACCACAGCAGGTTGGGATTAATGTCACCAACCTGCTCCCTGCCAATACCTGTAGCCTTCATCAGGAAAACCACCAGTCCCAGGTACCACGCATTCGTGGTCCACAGATCCACACTTCCGCGGCGGGCAGTTCCACGACCGGGCCAGTCGTATTAAATCCAGAAAAAGGTTGCCCCATACGGAAAAGCCTCTCAGGTGGATTCAAATTCCTTTAATGAAGGTGCAGCGAGCAAAGCAGCGACAAGATGCCTAAAATCACAGCCAGACACGTTTCGGGCTTCCACGCCCTTGTTCTCAGGCTAGGCAAAGAATCAACAGCGAGGACTGCAGTCACATGTTTTTCTGTCAAAGATGCCCCGCCCCAACGGGCCTCCGAGCATTCTGGTGCTTGTAGTGCTGCAAAACAAAATAACACCCCGTGGGTCTCGATGTTGCTCCCAGTCTCGTGCACAAATTATTACCACACTGGGTTGGCATTCATGTAACCAACCTGCTCCCTGCCAATACCTGAAGCCTTCATCAGGAAAACCACCAGTCCCAGGTACGACGCACTCGTGGTCCACAGATCCGCACTTCTGCGGCAGGCAGTTCCACAACCGGGCCAGCCGTATTAAATACAGAAAAAGGGTTGCCCCCATATGGAAAAGCCTCTCAGGTGGATTCAAATTCCTTTAATGAAGGTGCAGCGAGGAAAGCAGCGACAAGATGCCTAAAATCACAGCCAGATACGTTTCGGGCTTCCACGCCCTTGTTCACAGGCTAGGCAAAGAGTCAACAGCGAGGACTGCAGTCACATGTTTTTCTTTCAAAGATGGCCCGCCACAACGGGCCTCCGAGCATTCTGGTGCTTGTAGTGCTGCAAAACAAAATAACACACCAATTGGTCTCAATGTTGCTCCCAGTCTCGTTCACTAATTATTACCACTGTGGGTTGGCATTAATGTCACCAACCTGCTCCCTGCCAATACCTGTAGCCTTCATCAGGAAAACCACCAGTCCCAGGTACCACGCATTCGTGGTCCACAGATCCGCACTTCCGCGGCGGGCAGTTCCACGACCGGGCCAGCCGTATTAAATCCAGAAAAAGGGTCTCCCCTATACGGAAAAGCCTCTCAGATGGATTCAAATTCCTTTAATGAAGGTGCAGAGAGCAAAGCAGCGACAAGATGCCTAAAATCCCAGCCAGATGCGTTTCTGGCTTCCATGCCCTTGTTCACAGGCTAGGCAAAGAGTCAACAGCGAGGACTGAAGTCACATGTTTTTCTTTCAAAGATGCCCCGCCCCAACGGGCCTCCGAGCATTCTGGTGCTTATAGTGCTGCAAAACAAAATAACACCCCAGTGGGTCTCGATGTTGCTCCCAGTCTCGTGCACAAATTATTACCACAGTGGGTTGGCATTAATGTCACCAACCTGCTCCCTGCCAATATCTGAAGCCTTCATCAGGAAAACCACCAGTCCCAGGTACCACGCACTTGTGGTCCACAGATCCGCACTTCCGCGGCAGGCAGTTCCACAACCGGGCCAGCCGTATTAAATCCAGAAAAAGGGTTGCCCCATACGGAAAAGCCTCTCAGGTGGATTCAAATTCCTTTAATGAAGGTGCAGCGAGCAAAGCAGCGACAAGGTGCCTAAAATCACAGCCAGACGCGTTTAGGGCTTCCACGCACTTGTTCAAAGGCTAGGCAAAGAGTCAAAAGCGAAGACTGCAGTCACATGTTTTTCTTTCAAAGATGCCCCGCCCCAACGGGCCTCCGAGCATTCAGGTGCTTGTAGTGCTGCAAGCAAAACAACACCCCAGAGGGTCTCGATGTTGCTCCCAGTCTTGTGCACAAATTATTACCACAGTGGGTTGGCATTAATGTGACCAACCCGCTCCCTGCCAATACCTGATACATTCATCAGGAAAACCACCAGTCCCAGGTACCACGCACTCGTGGTCCACAGAACCGCAGTTCCGTGGCGGGCAGTTCCACGACCGGGCCAGCCGTATTAAATCCAGAAAAAGGGTTGCCCCCATACGGAAAAGCCTCTCAGGTGGATTCAAATTCCTTTAATGAAGGTGCAGCTAGGAAAGCAGCGACAAGATGCCTAAAATCACAGCCAGATGCGTTTCGGGCTTCCACGCCCTTGTTCACAGGCTAGGCAAAGAGTCAACAGCGAGGACTGCAGTTACATGTTTTTCTTTCGAAGATGGCCCGCCCCAACGGGCCTCCGAGCATTCTGGTGCTTGTAGTGTTGCAAAACAAAATAACACCCCAGTGGGTCTCGCTGATGCTCCCAGTCTCGTGCACAAATTATTACCACAGTGGGTTGGCATTAATGTCACCAACCAGCTCCCTGCCAATACCTGTAGCCTTTATCAGGAAAACCACTTGTCCCAGGTACCATGCACTCGTGGTCCACAGATCCGCACTTCCGAGGTGGGCAGTTCCACGACCAGGCCAGCCGTATTAAATCCAGAAAAAGGTTGCCCCATACGGAAAAGCCTCTCAGGTGGATTCAAATTCCTTTAATGAAGGTGCAGCGAGCAAAGCAGCGACAAGATGCCTAAAATCACAGCCAGACACGTTTCGGGCTTCCACGCCCTTGTTCTCAGGCTAGGCAAAGAGTCAAAGCGAGGACTGCAGTCACATGTTTTTCTGTCAAAGATGCCCCGCCCCAACGGGCCTCCAAGCATTCTGGTGCTTGTAGTGCTGCAAAACAAAATAACACCCCGTGGGTCTCGATGTTGCTCCCAGTCTCGTGCACAAATTATTACCACACTGGGTTGGCATTCATGTAACCAACCTGCTCCCTGCCAATACCTGAAGCCTTCATCAGGAAAACCACCAGTCCCAGGTACGACGCACTCGTGGTCCACAGATCCGCACTTCTGCGGCAGGCAGTTCCACAACCGGGCCAGCCGTATTAAATACAGAAAAAGGGTTGCCCCCATATGGAAAAGCCTCTCAGGTGGATTCAAATTCCTTTAATGAAGGTGCAGCGAGGAAAGCAGCGACAAGATGCCTAAAATCACAGCCAGATACGTTTCGGGCTTCCACGCCCTTGTTCACAGGCTAGGCAAAGAGTCAACAGCGAGGACTGCAGTCACATGTTTTTCTTTCAAAGATGGCCCGCCACAACGGGCCTCCGAGCATTCTGGTGCTTGTAGTGCTGCAAAACAAAATAACACACCAATTGGTCTCAATGTTGCTCCCAGTCTCGTTCACTAATTATTACCACTGTGGGATGGCATTAATGTCACCAACCTGCTCCCTGCCAATACCTGTAGCCTTCATCAGGAAAACCACCAGTCCCAGGTACCACGCATTCGTGGTCCACAGATCCGCACTTCCGCGGCGGGCAGTTCCACGACCGGGCCAGCCGTATTAAATCCAGAAAAGGGTTGCCCCCATACGGAAAAGCCTCTCAGGTGGATTCAAATTCCTTTAATGAAGGTGCAGCGAGCAAAGCAGCGTCAAGATGACTAAAATCACAGCCAGATGCGTTTCGGGCTTCCACGCCCTTGTTCACAGGCTAGGCAAAGAGTCATCAGCGAGGACTGCAGTCACATGTTTTTCTTTCAAAGATGCCCCGCCCCAATGGGCCTCCGAGCATTCTGGTGCTTGTAGTGCTGCAAAACAAAATAACACCCCAGTGGGTCTCGATGTTGCTCCCAGTCTCGTGCACAAATTATTACCACAGTGGGTTGGCATTAATGTCACCAACCTGCTCCCTGCCAATACCTTAAGCCCTCATCAGGAAAACCACCAGTCCCAGGTACCATGCACTCGTGGTCCACAGATCCACACTTCCGCGGCGGGCAGTTCCACGACCGGGCCAGTCGTATTAAATCCAGAAAAAGGTTGCCCCATACGGAAAAGCCTCTCAGGTGGATTCAAATTCCTTTAATGAAGGTGCAGCGAGCAAAGCAGCGACAAGATGCCTAAAATCACAGCCAGACGCATTTCGGGCTTCCACGCCCTTGTTCACAGGCTAGGCAAAGAGTCGACAGCGAGGACTGCAGTCTCATGTTTTTCTTTCAAAGATGCCCCACCCCAACGGGCCTCTGAGCATTCTGGTGCTTGTAGTGCTGCAAAACAAAATAACACCCCGGTGGGTCTCGATGTTGTTCCCAGTCTCACGCACAAATTATTACCACAGTGGGTTGGCATTTATGTCACCAACCTGCTCCCTGCCAATACCTGTAGCCTTCAGCAGGAAAACCACCAGTCCCAGGTACCACGCACTAGTGGTCCACAGATCCGCACTTCCGCGGCTGGCAGTTCCACGACCGGGCCAGCCATATTAAATTCAGAAAAAGGTTTGCCCCCATACGGAAAAGCCTCTCAGGTGGATTCAAATTCCTTTAATGAAGGTGCAGCGAACAAAGCAGCGACAAGATGCCTAAAATCACAGCCAGATACGTTTCGGGCTTCCACGCCCATGTTCACAGGCTAGGCAAAGAGTCAAAAGTGAAGACTGCAGTCACATGTTTTTCTTTCAAAGATGCCCCGCCCCAACGGGCCTCCGAGCATTCTGGTGCCTGTAGTGCTGGAAACAAAATAACACCCCAGTGGGTCTCGATGTTGCTCCCAGTCTCGTGCACAAATTATTACCACAGTGGGTTGGCATTAATGTCACCAACCTGCTCCCTGCCAATACCTGTAGCCTTCATCAGGAAAATCACCAGTCCCAGGTACCTCGCACTCGTGGTCCACAGATCCGCACTTCTGCGGCGGGCAGTTCCACGACCGGGCCAGCCGTATTAAATCCAGAAAAAGGGTTGCCCCCATACGGAAAAGCCTCTCAGGTGGATTCAAATTCCTTTAATGAAGGTGCAGCGAGCAAAGCAGCGACCAGATCCCTGAAATCACAGCCAGACGCGTTTCGGGCTTCCACACCCTTGTTCACAGGCTAGACAAAGAGTCAAAAGCGAAGACTGCAGTCACATGTTTTTCTTTCAAAGATGCCCCGCCCCAACGGGCCTCCGAGGATTCTGGTGCTTGTAGTGCTGCAAACAAAATAACACCCCAGTGGGTCTCGATGTTGCTCCCAGTCTCGTGCACAAATTATTACCACAGTGGGTTGGTATTAATGTCACCAACCTGCTCCCTGCCAATATCTGAAGCCTTCATCAGGAAAACCACCAGTCCCAGGTACCACGCACTTGTGGTCCACAGATCCGCACTTCCGCGGCGGGCAGTTCCACGACCGGGCCAGCCGTATTAAATCCAGAAAAGAGTTTCCCCATACGGAAAAGCCTCTCAGGTGGATTCAAATTCCTTTATTGAAGGTGCAGCGAGCAAAGCAGCGACAAGATGCCTAAAATCACAGCCGGACGCGTTTCGGGCTTCCATGCCCTTGTTCACAGGCTAATCAAAGAGTCAACAGTTAGGACTGCAGTCACATGTTTTTCTTTCAAAGATGCCCCGCCCCAACGGGCCTCCGAGCATTCTGGTGCTTGTAGTGCTGCAAAACAAAATAACACCCCGGTGGGTCTCGAATTTGCTCCCAGTCTCATGCACAAATTATTACCACAGCAGGTTGGGATTAATGTCACCAACCTGCTCCCTGCCAATACCTGTAGCCTTCATCAGGAAAACCACCAGTCCCAGGTACCACGCATTCGTGGTCCACAGATCCACACTTCCGCGGCGGGCAGTTCCACGACCGGGCCAGTCGTATTAAATCCAGAAAAAGGTTGCCCCATACGGAAAAGCCTCTCAGGTGGATTCAAATTCCTTTAATGAAGGTGCAGCGAGCAAAGCAGCGACAAGATGCCTAAAATCACAGCCAGACACGTTTCGGGCTTCCACGCCCTTGTTCTCAGGCTAGGCAAAGAATCAACAGCGAGGACTGCAGTCACATGTTTTTCTGTCAAAGATGCCCCGCCCCAACGGGCCTCCGAGCATTCTGGTGCTTGTAGTGCTGCAAAACAAAATAACACCCCGTGGGTCTCGATGTTGCTCCCAGTCTCGTGCACAAATTATTACCACACTGGGTTGGCATTCATGTAACCAACCTGCTCCCTGCCAATACCTGAAGCCTTCATCAGGAAAACCACCAGTCCCAGGTACGACGCACTCGTGGTCCACAGATCCGCACTTCTGCGGCAGGCAGTTCCACAACCGGGCCAGCCGTATTAAATACAGAAAAAGGGTTGCCCCCATATGGAAAAGCCTCTCAGGTGGATTCAAATTCCTTTAATGAAGGTGCAGCGAGGAAAGCAGCGACAAGATGCCTAAAATCACAGCCAGATACGTTTCGGGCTTCCACGCCCTTGTTCACAGGCTAGGCAAAGAGTCAACAGCGAGGACTGCAGTCACATGTTTTTCTTTTCAAAGATGGCCCGCCACAACGGGCCTCCGAGCATTCTGGTGCTTGTAGTGCTGCAAAACAAAATAACACACCAATTGGTCTCAATGTTGCTCCCAGTCTCGTTCACTAATTATTACCACTGTGGGTTGGCATTAATGTCACCAACCTGCTCCCTGCCAATACCTGTAGCCTTCATCAGGAAAACCACCAGTCCCAGGTACCACGCATTCGTGGTCCACAGATCCGCACTTCCGCGGCGGGCAGTTCCACGACCGGGCCAGCCGTATTAAATCCAGAAAAAGGGTCTCCCCTATACGGAAAAGCCTCTCAGATGGATTCAAATTCCTTTAATGAAGGTGCAGAGAGCAAAGCAGCGACAAGATGCCTAAAATCCCAGCCAGATGCGTTTCTGGCTTCCATGCCCTTGTTCACAGGCTAGGCAAAGAGTCAACAGCGAGGACTGAAGTCACATGTTTTTCTTTCAAAGATGCCCCGCCCCAACGGGCCTCCGAGCATTCTGGTGCTTATAGTGCTGCAAAACAAAATAACACCCCAGTGGGTCTCGATGTTGCTCCCAGTCTCGTGCACAAATTATTACCACAGTGGGTTGGCATTAATGTCACCAACCTGCTCCCTGCCAATATCTGAAGCCTTCATCAGGAAAACCACCAGTCCCAGGTACCACGCACTTGTGGTCCACAGATCCGCACTTCCGCGGCAGGCAGTTCCACAACCGGGCCAGCCGTATTAAATCCAGAAAAAGGGTTGCCCCATACGGAAAAGCCTCTCAGGTGGATTCAAATTCCTTTAATGAAGGTGCAGCGAGCAAAGCAGCGACAAGGTGCCTAAAATCACAGCCAGACGCGTTTAGGGCTTCCACGCACTTGTTCAAAGGCTAGGCAAAGAGTCAAAAGCGAAGACTGCAGTCACATGTTTTTCTTTCAAAGATGCCCCGCCCCAACGGGCCTCCGAGCATTCAGGTGCTTGTAGTGCTGCAAGCAAAACAACACCCCAGAGGGTCTCGATGTTGCTCCCAGTCTTGTGCACAAATTATTACCACAGTGGGTTGGCATTAATGTGACCAACCCGCTCCCTGCCAATACCTGATAGCATTCATCAGGAAAACCACCAGTCCCAGGTACCACGCACTCGTGGTCCACAGAATCCGCAGTTCCGTGGCGGGCAGTTCCACGACCGGGCCAGCCGTATTAAATCCAGAAAAAGGGTTGCCCCCATACGGAAAAGCCTCTCAGGTGGATTCAAATTCCTTTAATGAAGGTGCAGCGAGGAAAGCAGCGACAAGATGCCTAAAATCACAGCCAGATGCGTTTCGGGCTTCCACGCCCTTGTTCACAGGCTAGGCAAAGAGTCAACAGCGAGGACTGCAGTCACATGTTTTTCTTTCGAAGATGGCCCGCCCCAACGGGCCTCCGAGCATTCTGGTGCTTGTAGTGTTGCAAAACAAAATAACACCCCAGTGGGTCTCGCTGATGCTCCCAGTCTCGTGCACAAATTATTACCACAGTGGGTTGGCATTAATGTCACCAACCAGCTCCCTGCCAATACCTGTAGCCTTTATCAGGAAAACCACTTGTCCCAGGTACCATGCACTCGTGGTCCACAGATCCGCACTTCCGAGGTGGGCAGTTCCACGACCAGGCCAGCCGTATTAAATCCAGAAAAAGGGTTGCCCACATACGGAAAAGCCTCTCAGGTGGATTCAAATTCCTTTAATGAAGGTGCAGCGAGCAAAGCAGCGACAAGATCCCTGAAATCACAGCCAGACGCGTTTCGGGCTTCCACGCCCTTGTTCACAGGCTAGGCAAAGAGTCAAAAGCGAAGACTGCAGTCACATGTTTTTCTTTCAAAGATGCCCCGCCTCAACGGGCCTCCGAGCATTCTGGTGCTTGTAGTGCTGCAAAACAAAATAACACCCCGTGGGTCTCGATGTTGCTCCCAGTCTCGTGCACAAATTATTACCACACTGGGTTGGCATTCATGTAACCAACCTGCTCCCTGCCAATACCTGAAGCCTTCATCAGGAAAACCACCAGTCCCAGGTACGACGCACTCGTGGTCCACAGATCCGCACTTCTGCGGCAGGCAGTTCCACAACCGGGCCAGCCGTATTAAATACAGAAAAAGGGTTGCCCCCATACGGAAAAGCCTCTCAGGTGGATTCAAATTCCTTTAATGAAGGTGCAGCGAGCAAAGCAGCGTCAAGATGCCTAAAATCACAGCCAGATGCGTTTCGGGCTTCCACGCCCTTGTTCACAGGCTAGGCAAAGAGTCATCAGCGAGGACTGCAGTCACATGTTTTTCTTTCAAAGATGCCCCGCCCCAATGGGCCTCCGAGCATTCTGGTGCTTGTAGTGCTGCAAAACAAAATAACACCCCAGTGGGTCTCGATGTTGCTCCCAGTCTCGTGCACAAATTATTACCACAGTGGGTTGGCATTAATGTCACCAACCTGCTCCCTGCCAATACCTTAAGCCCTCATCAGGAAAACCACCAGTCCCAGGTACCATGCACTCGTGGTCCACAGATCCACACTTCCGCGGCGGGCAGTTCCACGACCGGGCCAGTCGTATTAAATCCAGAAAAAGGTTGCCCCATACGGAAAAGCCTCTCAGGTGGATTCAAATTCCTTTAATGAAGGTGCAGCGAGCAAAGCAGCGACAAGATGCCTAAAATCACAGCCAGACGCATTTCGGGCTTCCACGCCCTTGTTCACAGGCTAGGCAAAGAGTCGACAGCGAGGACTGCAGTCTCATGTTTTTCTTTCAAAGATGCCCCACCCCAACGGGCCTCTGAGCATTCTGGTGCTTGTAGTGCTGCAAAACAAAATAACACCCCGGTGGGTCTCGATGTTGTTCCCAGTCTCACGCACAAATTATTACCACAGTGGGTTGGCATTTATGTCACCAACCTGCTCCCTGCCAATACCTGTAGCCTTCAGCAGGAAAACCACCAGTCCCAGGTACCACGCACTAGTGGTCCACAGATCCGCACTTCCGCGGCTGGCAGTTCCACGACCGGGCCAGCCATATTAAATTCAGAAAAAGGTTTGCCCCCATACGGAAAAGCCTCTCAGGTGGATTCAAATTCCTTTAATGAAGGTGCAGCGAACAAAGCAGCGACAAGATGCCTAAAATCACAGCCAGATACGTTTCGGGCTTCCACGCCCATGTTCACAGGCTAGGCAAAGAGTCAAAAGCGAAGACTGCAGTCACATGTTTTTCTTTCAAAGATGCCCCGCCCCAACGGGCCTCCGAGCATTCTGGTGCCTGTAGTGCTGGAAACAAAATAACACCCCAGTGGGTCTCGATGTTGCTCCCAGTCTCGTGCACAAATTATTACCACAGTGGGTTGGCATTAATGTCACCAACCTGCTCCCTGCCAATACCTGTAGCCTTCATCAGGAAAATCACCAGTCCCAGGTACCTCGCACTCGTGGTCCACAGATCCGCACTTCTGCGGCGGGCAGTTCCACGACCGGGCCAGCCGTATTAAATCCAGAAAAAGGGTTGCCCCCATACGGAAAAGCCTCTCAGGTGGATTCAAATTCCTTTAATGAAGGTGCAGCGAGCAAAGCAGCGACAAGATCCCTGAAATCACAGCCAGACGCGTTTCGGGCTTCCACACCCTTGTTCACAGGCTAGACAAAGAGTCAAAAGCGAAGACTGCAGTCACATGTTTTTCTTTCAAAGATGCCCCGCCCCAACGGGCCTCCGAGCATTCTGGTGCTTGTAGTGCTGCAAACAAAATAACACCCCAGTGGGTCTCGATGTTGCTCCCAGTCTCGTGCACAAATTATTACCACAGTGGGTTGGTATTAATGTCACCAACCTGCTCCCTGCCAATATCTGAAGCCTTCATCAGGAAAACCACCAGTCCCAGGTACCACGCACTTGTGGTCCACAGATCCGCACTTCCGCGGCGGGCAGTTCCACGACCGGGCCAGCCGTATTAAATCCAGAAAAAGAGTTGCCCCATACGGAAAAGCCTCTCAGGTGGATTCAAATTCCTTTATTGAAGGTGCAGCGAGCAAAGCAGCGACAAGATGCCTAAAATCACAGCCGGACGCGTTTCGGGCTTCCATGCCCTTGTTCACAGGCTAATCAAAGAGTCAACAGTTAGGACTGCAGTCACATGTTTTTCTTTCAAAGATGCCCCGCCCCAACGGGCCTCCGAGCATTCTGGTGCTTGTAGTGCTGCAAAACAAAATAACACCCCGGTGGGTCTCGAATTTGCTCCCAGTCTCATGCACAAATTATTACCACAGCAGGTTGGGATTAATGTCACCAACCTGCTCCCTGCCAATACCTGTAGCCTTCATCAGGAAAACCACCAGTCCCAGGTACCACGCACTCGTGGTCCACAGATCCGCACTTCCGCGGCGGGCAGTTCCACGACCGGGCAGCCGTATTAAATCCTGAAAAAGGGTTGCCCCATACGGAAAAGCCTCTCAGGTGGATTCAAATTCCTTTAATGAAGGTGCTGCGAGCAAAGCAGCACCTTCATGATGAACTAAAATCACAGCCAGACGCATTTCGGGCTTCCACGCCCTTGTTCACAGGCTAGGCAAAGAGTCAACAGCGAGGACTGCAGTCACATGTTTTTCTTTCAAAGATGCCCCGCCCCAACGGGCCTCCGAGCATTCTGGTGCTTGTAGTGCTGCAAAACAAAATAACACCCCGGTGGGTCTAGATGTTGCTCCCAGTCTCGTGCACAAATTATTACCACACTGGGTTGGCATTAATGTCACCAACCTGCTCCCTGCCAATACCTGAAGCCTTCATCAGGAAAACCACCAGTCCCAGGTACGACGCACTCGTGGTCCACAGAACCGCACTTCCGCGGCAGGCAGTTCCACGACCGGGCCAGCTGTATTAAATACAGAAAAAGGGTTGCCCCCATACGGAAAAGCCTCTCAGGTGGATTCAAATTCCTTTAATGAAGGTGCAGCGAGCAAAGCAGCGACAAGATGCCTAAAATCACAGCCAGACGCGTTTCGGGCTTCCACGCCCTTGTTCACAGACTAGGCAAAGAGTCAACAGCGAGGACTGCAGTCACATGTTTTTCTTTCAAAGATGCCCCGCCCCAACGGGCCTCCGAGCATTCTGGTGCTTGTAGTGCTGCAAAACAAAATAACACCCCGGTGGGTCTCGATGTTGCTCCCAGTCTCATGCACAAATTATTACAACAGTGGGTTGGCATTAATGTCACCAACCTGCTCCCTGCCAATACCTGTAGCCTTCATCAGGAAAACCACCAGTCCCAGGTACCACGCACTGGTGGTCCTCAGATCCGCACTTCCGCGGCGGGCAGTTCCACGACCGGGCCAGCCCTATTAAATCCAGAAAAAGGGTTGGCACCACACGGAAAAGCCTCTGAGGTGGATTCAAATTCCTTTAATGAAGGTGCAGCGAGCAAAGCAGCGACAAGATGCCTAAAATCACAGCCAGATGCGTTTCGGGCTTCCACGCCCTTGTTCACAGGCTAGGCAAAGAGTCAACAGCGAGGACTGCAGTCACATGTTTTTCTTTCAAAGATGCCCCGCCCCAACGGGCCTCCGAGCATTCTGGTGCTTGTAGTGCTGCAAAACAAAATAACACCCCGGTGGGTCTCGATGTTGCTCCCAGTCTCGTGCACAAATTATTACCACAGTGAGTTGGCATTAATGTCACCAACCTGCTCCCTGCCAATACCTGAAGCCTTCATCAGGAAAACCACCAGGCCCAGGTACCACGCACTCGTGGTCCACAGATCCGCACTTCCGCGGCAGGCAGTTCCACGACCGGGCCAGCCGTATTAAATCCAGAAAAAGGGTTGCCCCCATACGGAAAAGCCTCTCAGGTGGATTCAAATTCCTTTAATGAAGGTGCAGCGAGCAAAGCAGCGACAAGATGCCTAAAATCACAGCCAGATGCGTTTCGGGCTTCCACGCCCTTGTTCACAGGCTAGGCAAAGAGTCAACAGCGAGGACTGCAGTCACATGTTTTTCTTTCAAAGATGCCCCGCCCCAACGGGCCTCCGAGCATTCTGGTGCTTGTAGTGCTGCAAAACAAAATAACACCCCAGTGGGTCTCGATGTTGCTCCCAGTCTCGTTCACTAATTATTACAACAGTGGGTTGGCATTAATGTCACCAACCTGCTCCCTGCCAATACCTGTAGCCTTCATCAGGAAAACCACCAGTCCCAGGTACCACGCACTCGTGGTCCACAGATCCGCACTTCCGCGGCAGGCAGTTACATGAACGGGCCAGCCATATTAAATCCAGAAAAAGGGTTGCCCCATACGGAAAAGCCTCTCAGGTGGATTCAAATTCCTTTAATGAAGGTGCAGCGAGCAAAGCAGCGACAAGATGCCTAAAATCACAGCCAGACACGTTTCGGGCTTCCACGCCCTTGTTCACAGGCTAGGCAAAGAGTCAACAGCGAGGACTGCAGTCACATGTTTTTCTTTCATAGCTGCCCAGCCCCAACAGGCCTCCGAGCATTCTGGTGCTTGTAGTGCTGCAAAACAAAATAACACCCCAGTGGGTCTCGATGTTGCTCCCAGTCTCGTGCACAAATTATTACCACAGTGGGTTGGCATTAATGTCACCAACCTGCTCCCTGCCAATACCTGTAGCCTTCATCAGGAAAATCACCAGTCCCAGGTACCACACACTCGTGGTGCACAGATCCGCACTTCCGCGGCAGGCAGTTCCACGACCGGGCCAGCCGTATTAAATCCAGAAAAAGGGTTGCCCCATACGGAAAAGCCTCTCAGGTGGATTCAATTTCCTTTAATGAAGGTGCAGCGATGAAAGCAGCGACAAGATCCCTAAAATCACAGCCAGATGCTTTTCGGGCTTCCACGCCCTTGTTCACAGGCTAGGCAAAGAGTCAGAAGCGAAGACTGAAGTCACATGTTTTTCTTTCAAAGATGCCCCGCCCCAACGTGCCTCTGAGCATTCTGGTGCTTGTAGTACTGCAAACAAAATAACACCCCAGTGGGTCTCAATGTTGCTCCCAGTCTCGTGCACAAATTATTACCACAGTGGGTTGGCATTAATGTCACCAACCTGCTACCTGCCAATACCTGAAGCATTCATCAGGAAAACCACCAGTCCCAGGTACCACGCACTCGTGGTCCACAGATCCGCACTTCCGCGGCGGGCAGTTCCACGACTGGGCCAGCCATATTAAATCCAGAAAAAGGGTTGCCCCCATACGGAAAAGCCTCTCAGGTGGATTCAAATTCCTTTAATGAAGGTGCAGCGAGCAAAGCAGCGCATCAAGATGCCTAAAATCACAGCCAGACGCGTTTCGGGCTTCCACGCCCTTGTTCACAGGCTAGGCAAAGAGTCAACAGCGAGGACTGCAGTCACATGTTTTTCTTTCAAAGATGCCCCGCCCCAACGGGCCTCCGAGCATTCTGGTGCTTGTAGTGCTGCAAAACAAAATAACACCCCAGTGGGTCTCGATGTTGCTCCCAGTCTCGTGCACAAATTATTACCACAGTGGGTTGGTATTAATGTCACCAACCTGCTCCCTGCCAATACCTGAAGCCTTCATCAGGAAAACCACCAGTCCCAGGTACCACGCACTTCGAGATCCGAACTTCCGCGGCGGGCAGTTCCACGACCAGGCAAGCCGTATTAAATCCAGAAAAAGTGTTGCCCCATACGGAAAAGCCTCTCAGGTGGATTCAAATTCCTTTAATGAAGGTGCAGCGAGCAAAGCAGCGACAAGATGCCTAAAATCACAGCCAGACGCGTTTCGGGCTTCCACGCCCTTGTTCACAGGCTAGGCAAAGAGTCAACAGCGAGGACTGCAGTCACATGTTTTTCTTTCAAAGATGCCCCGCCCCAACGGGCCTCCGAGCATTCTGGTGCTTGTAGTGCTGCAAAACAAAATAACACCCCGGTGGGTCTCGAATGTTGCTCCCAGTCTCATGCACAAATTATTACCACAGTGGGTTGGCATTAATGTCACCAACCTGCTCCCTGCCAATACCTGTAGCCTTCATCAGGAAAACCACCAGTCCCAGGTACCACGCACTCGTGGTCCACAGATCCGCGGCGGGCAGTTCCACGACCGGGCCAGCCGTATTAAATCCAGAAAAAGGGTTGCCCCCATACGGAAAAGCCTCTCAGGTGGATTCAAATTCCTTTAATGAAGGTGCAGCGAGGAAAGCAGCGACAAGATGCCTAAAATCACAGCCAGATACGTTTCGGGGTTCCACGCCCTTGTTCACAGGCTAGGCAAAGAGTCAACAGCGAGGACTGCAGTCACATGTTTTACTTTCAAAGATGGCCCGCCTCAACGGGCCTCCGAGCATTCTGGTGCTTGTAGTGCTGCAAAACAAAATAACACCCCAATGGGTCTCGATGTTGCTCCCAGTCTCGTTCACTAATTATTACCACTGTGGGTTGGCATTAATGTCACCAACCTGCTCCCTGCCAATACCTTAAGCCTTCATCAGGAAAACCACCAGTCCCAGGTACCACGCACTCGTGGTCCACAGATCCGCACTTCCGCGGCGGGCAGTTCCACGACCGGGCCAGCCGTATTAAATCCAGAAAAAGGGTTGCCCCCATACGGAAAAGCCTCTCAGGTGGATTCAAATTCCTTTAATGAAGGTGCAGCGAGCAAAGCAGCGACAAGATGCCTAAAATCACAGCCAGACGCGTTTCGGGCTTCCACGCCCTTGTTCACAGGCTAGGCAAAGAGTCAACAGCGAGGACTGCAGTCACATGTTTTTCTTTCAAAGATGCCCCGCCCCAACGGGCCTCTGAGCATTCTGGTGCTTGAAGTGCTGGAAAACAAAATAACACCCCAGTGGGTCTCGATGTTGCTCCCAGTCTCATGCACAAATTATTACCACAGTGGGTTGGCATTAATGTCACCAACCTGCTCCCTGCCAATACCTGATGCATTCATCAGGAAAACCACCAGTCCCAGGTACCACGCACTCGTGGTCCAAAGACCCGCACTTCCGCGGAGGGCAGTTCCACGACCGGGCCAGCCGTATTAAATTCAGAAAAAGGTTTCCCCCATACGGAAAAGCCTCTCAGGTGGATTCAAATTCCTTTAATGAAGGTGCAGCGAGCAAAGCAGCGACAAGATCCCTAAAATCACAGCCAGACGCGTTTCGGGCTTCCACGCCCTTGTTCACAGGCTAGGCAAAGAGTCAACAGCGAAGACTGCAGTCACATGTTTTTCTTTCAAAGATGGCCCGCCGCAACGGGCCTCCGAGCATTCTGGTGCTTGTAGTGCTGCAAACAAAATAACACCCCAGTGGGTCTCGATGTCGCTCCCAGTCTCGTGCACAAATTATTACCACAGTGGGTTGGCATTAATGTCACCAACCTGCTCCCTGCCAATACCTGATGCATTCATCAGGAAAACCACCAGTCCCAGGTACCACGCACTCGTGGTCCACAGATCCGCACTTCCGCGGCGGGCAGTTCCACGACCGGGCCAGCCGTATTAAATCCAGAAAAAGGGTTGCCCCCATACGGAAAAGCCTCTCAGGTGGATTCAAATTCCTTTAATGAAGGTGCAGAGAGCAAAGCAGCGACAAGATGCCTAAAATCACAGCCAGATGCGTTTCGGGCTTCCACGCCCTTGTTCACAGGCTAGGCAAAGAGTCAACAGCGAGGACTGCAGGCACATGTTTTTCTTTCAAAGATGCCCCGCCCCAACGGGCCTCCGAGCATTCTGGTGCTTGTAGTGCTGAAAAGCAAAATAACACCCCGGTGGGTCTCGATGTTGCTCCCAGTCTCGTGCACAAATTATTACCACACTGGGTTGGCATTAATGTCACCAACCTGCTCCCTGCCAATACCTGAAGCCTTCACCAGGAAAACCACCAGTCCCAGGTACCACGCACTCGTGGTCCACAGATCCGCACTTCCGCGGCGCGCAGTTCCACTACCGGGCCAGCCGTATTAAATCCAGAAAAAGGGTTGCCCCCATACGGAAAAGCCTCTCCAGTGGAATCAAATTCCTTTAATGAAGGTGCAGCGAGCAAAGCAGCGACAAGATGCCTAAAATCACAGCCAGACACGTTTCGGGCTTCCACGCCCTTGTTCTCAGGCTAGGCAAAGAGTCAACAGCGAGGACTGCAGTCACATGTTTTTCTGTCAAAGATGCCCCGCCCCAACGGGCCTCTGAGCATTCTGGTGCTTGTAGTGCTGCAAACAAAATAACACCCCAGTATGTCTCGATGTTGCTCCCAGTCTCGTGCACAAATTATTACCACAGTGGGTTGGCATTAATGTCACCAACCTGCTCCCTGCCAATACCTGATGCATTCATCAGGAAAACCACCAGTCCCAGGTACCACACACACTCATGGACCACAGATCCGCACTTCCGCGGTGGGCAGTTCCACGACCGGGCCAGCCGTATTAAATCCAGAAAAAGTGTTCCCCCATACAGAAAAGCCTCTCAGGTTGATTCAAATTCCTTTAATGAAGGTGCAGCGAGCAAAGCAGCGACAAGATCCCTAAAATCACAGCCACACGCGTTTCGGGCTTCCCGCCCTTGTTCAAAGGTTAAGCAAACAGTCAAAAGCGAAGACTGCAGTCACATGTTTTTCTTTCAAAGATGCCCCACCCCAACGGGCCTCCGAACATTCTGGTGCTTGTAGTGCTGCAAAACAAAATAACACCCCGCTGGGTCTCGATGTTGATCCCAGTCTCATGCACAATTTATTACCACAGTGGGATGGCATTAATGTCACCAGCCTGCTCCCTGCCAATACCTGTAGCCTTCAGCAGGAAAACCACCAGTCCCAGGTACCACGCACTGGTGGTCCACAGATCCGCACTTCCGCGGCGGGCAGTTCCACGACCGGGCCAGCCGTATTAAATCCAGAAAAAGGGTTGCCCCCATACGGAAAAGCCTCTCAGGTTGATTCAAATTCCTTTAATGAAGGTGCAACGAGCAAAGCAGCGGCAAGATCCCTAAAATCACAGCCAGACACATTTCGGGCTTCCACGCCCTTGTTCAAAGGCTAGGTAAAAGTCAAAAGCGAAGACTGCAGTCACATGTTTTTCTTTCAAAGATGCCCCGCCCCAACGGGCCTCCGAGCATTCTGGTGCTTGTAGTGCTGCAAAACAAAATAACACCCCAGTGGGTCTCGATGTTGCTCCCAGTCTCGTGCACAAATTATTACCACAGTGGGTTGGCATTAATGTCACCAACCTGCTCCCTGCCAATACCTGATAGCCTTCATCAGGAAAACCACCAGTCCCAGGTACCACGCACTCGTGGTCCACAGATCCGCACTTCCGCGGCGGGCAGTTCCACGACCGGGCCAGCCGTATTAAATCCAGAAAAAGGGTTGCCCCCATACGGAAAAGCCTCTCAGGTGGATTCAAATTCCTTTAATGAAGGTGCAGCGAGCAAAGCAGCGACAAGATGCCTAAAATCACAGCCAGATGCGTTTCGGGCTTCCACGCCCTTGTTCACAGGCTAGGCAAAGAGTCAACAGCGAGGACTGCAGTCACATGTTTTTCTTTCAAAGATGCCCCGCCCCAACGGGCCTCCGAGCATTCTGGTGCTTGTAGTGCTGCAAAACAAAATAACACCCCAGTGGGTCTCGATGTTGCTCCCAGTCTCGTGCACAAATTATTACCACAGTGGGTTGGCATTAATGTCACCAACCTGCTCCCTGCCAATATCTGAAGCCTTCATCAGGAAAACCACCAGTCCCAGGTACCACGCACTTGTGGTCCACAGATCCGCACTTCCGCGGCAGGCAGTTCCACGACCGGGCCAGCCGTATTAAATCCAGAAAAAGGGTTGCCCCATACGGAAAAGCCTCTCAGGTGGATTCAAATTCCTTTAATGAAGGTGCAGCGAGCAAAGCAGCGACAAGATGCCTAAAATCACAGCCAGATGCGTTTCGGGCTTCCACGCCCTTGTTCACAGGCTAGGCAAAGAGTCAAAAGCGAAGACTGCAGTCACATGTTTTTCTTTCAAAGATGCCCCGCCCCAACGGGCCTCCGAGCATTCTGGTGCTTGTAGTGCTGCAAACAAAATAACACCCCAGTGGGTCTCGATGTCGCTCCCAGTCTCGTGCACAAACTATTACCACAGTGGGTTGGCATTAATGTCACCAACCTGCTCCCTCCCAATACCTGATGTATTCATCAGGAAAACCACCAGTCCCAGGTACCACGCACTCGTGGTCCACAGATCCGCAGTTCCGCGGCGGGCAGTTCCACGACCGGGCCAGCCGTATTAAATCCAGAAAAAGGGTTGCCCCCATACGGAAAAGCCTCTCAGGTGGATTCAAATTCCTTTAATGAAGGTGCAGCGAGCAAAGCAGCGACAAGATGCCTAAAATCACAGCCAGATGCGTTTCAGGCTTCCACGCCCTTGTTCACAGGCTAGGCAAAGAGTCAACAGCGAGGACTGCAGTCACATGTTTTTCTTTCGAAGATGGCCCGCCCCAACGGGCCTCCGAGCATTCTGGTGCTTGTAGTGCTGCAAAACAAAATAACACCCCAGTGGGTCTCGATGTTGCTCCCAGTCTCGTGCACAAATTATTACCACAGTGGGTTGGCATTAATGTCACCAACCTGCTCCCTGCCAATACCTGTAGCCTTCATCAGGAAAACCACCAGTCCCAGGTACCACGCACTCGTGGTCCACAGATCCGCACTTCCGCGGCGGGCAGTTCCACGACCGGGCCAGCCGTATTAAATCCAGAAAAAGGGTTGCCCCCATACGGAAAAGCCTCTCAGGTGGATTCAAATTCCTTTAATGAAGGTGCAGCGAGCAAAGCAGCGACAAGATGCCTAAAATCACAGCCAGACGCGTTTCGGGCTTCCACGCCCTTGTTCACAGGCTAGGCAAAGAGTCAACAGCGAGGACTGCAGTCACATGTTTTTCTTTCAAAGATGCCCCGCCCCAACGGGCCTCCGAGCATTCTGGTGCTTGTAGTGCTGCAAAACAAAATAACACCCCAGTGGGTCTCGATGTTGCTCCCAGTCTCGTGCACAAATTATTACCACACTGGGTTGGCATTAATGTAACCAACCTGCTCCCTGCCAATACCTGTAGCCTTCATCAGGAAAACCACCAGTCCCACGTACCACACACTCGTGGTCCACAGATCCGCACTTCTGCGGCAGGCAGTTCCACGACCGGGCCAGCCGTATTAAATACAGAAAAAGGGTTGCCCCCATACGGAAAAGCCTCTCAGGTGGATTCAAATTCCTTTAATGAAGGTGCAGCGAGGAAAGCAGCGACAAGATGCCTAAAATCACAGCCAGATACGTTTCGGGCTTCCACGCCCTTGTTCACAGGCTAGGCAAAGAGTCAACAGCGAGGACTGCAGTCACATGTTTTTCTTTCAAAGATGGCCCGCCACAACGGGCCTCCGAGCATTCTGGTGCTTGTAGTGCTGCAAAACAAAATAACACACCAATTGGGTCTCAATGTTGCTCCCAGTCTCGTTCACTAATTATTACCACAGTGGGTTGGCATTAATGTCACCAACCTGCTCCCTGCCAATACCTGTAGCCTTCATCAGGAAAACCACCAGTCCCAGGTACCACGCACTCGTGGTCCACAGATCCGCACTTCCGCGGCGGGCAGTTCCACGACCGGGCCAGCCGTATTAAATCCAGAAAAAGGGTTGCCCCCATACGGAAAAGCCTCTCAGGTGGATTCAAATTCCTTTAATGAAGGTGCAGCGAGCAAAGCAGCGACAAGATGCCTAAAATCACAGCCAGATGCGTTTCGGGGTTCCACGCCCTTGTTCACAGGCTAGGCAAAGAGTCAACAGCGAGGACTGCAGTCACATGTTTTACTTTCAAAGATGCCCCGCCCCAACGGGCCTCCGAGCATTCTGGTGCTTGTAGTGCTGCAAAACAAAATAACACCCCAGTGGGTCTCGATGTTGCTCCCAGTCTCGTGCACAAATTATTACCACAGTGGGTTGGCATTAATGTCACCAACCTGCTCCCTGCCAATACCTTAAGCCTTCATCAGGAAAACCACCAGTCCCAGGTACCACGCACTAGTGGTCCACAGATCCGCACTTCCGCGGCGGGCAGTTCCACTACCGGGCCAGTCGTATTAAATCCAGAAAAAAGGTTGCCCCATACGGAAAAGCCTCTCAGGTGGATTCAAATTCCTTTAATGAAGGTGCAGCGAGCAAAGCAGCGACAAGATGCCTAAAATCACAGCCAGACGCATTTCGGGCTTCCACGCCCTTGTTCACAGGCTAGGCAAAGAGTCAACAGCGAGGACTGCAGTCACATGTTTTTCTTTCAAAGATGCCCCGCCCCAACGGGCCTCCGAGCATTCTGGTGCTTGTAGTACTGCAAAACAAAATAACACCCCAGTGGGTCTCAATGTCGCTCCCAGTCTCGTGCACAAATTATTACCACAGTGGGTTGGCATTAATGTCACCAACCTGCTCCCTGCCAATACCTGATGTATTCATCAGGAAAACCACCAGTCCCAGGTACCACGCACTCGTGGTCCACAGATCCGCACTTCCGCGGCGGGCAGTTCCACGACTGGGCCAGCCATATTAAATCCAGAAAAAGGGTTGCCCCCATGCGGAAAAGCCTCTCAGACGGATTCAAATTGATTAATGAAGGTGCTGCGAGCAAAGCAGCACCTTCATGATGCCTAAAATCACAGCCAGACGCATTTCGGGCTTCCACGCTCTTGTTCACAGGCTAGGCAAAGAGTCTACAGCGAGGACTGAAGTCACATGTTTTTCTTTCAAAGATGCCCCGCCCCAACGGGCCTCCGAGCATTCTGGTGCTTGTAGTGCTGCAAAACAAAATAACACCCCAGTGGGTCTCGATGTTGCTCCCAGTCTCGTGCACAAATTATTACCACAGTGAGTTGGCATTAATGTCACCAACCTGCTCCCTGCCAATACCTGAAGCCTTCATCACGAAAACCACCAGGCCCAGGTACCACGCACTCGTGGTCCACAGATCCGCACTTCCGCGGCGGGCAGTTCCACGACCGGGCCAGCCGTATTAAATCCAGAAAAAGGATTGCCCCCAAACGGAAAAGCCTCTCAGGTGGATTCAAATTCCTTTAATGAAGGTGCAGCGAGCAAAGCAGCGACAAGATGCCTAAAATCACAGCCAGACGCGTTTCGGGCTTCCACGCCCTTGTTCACAGGCTAGGCAAAGAGTCAACAGCGAGGACTGCGGTCACATGTTTTGCTTTCTAAGATGCCCCGCCCCAACGGGCCTCCGAGCATTCTGGTGCTTGTAGTGCTGCAAAACAAAATAACACCCCAGTGGGTCTCGATGTTGCTCCCAGTCTCGTGCACAAATTATTACCACAGTGGGTTGGCATTAATGTCACCAACCTGCTCCCTGCCAATACCTGTAGCCTTCACCAGGAAAACCACCAGTCCCAGGTACCACGCACTCGTGGTCCACAGATCCGCACTTCCGCGGCGGGCAGTTCAACGCCCGGGCCAGCCGTATTAAATCCAGAAAAAGGGTTGCCCCCATACGGAAAAGCCTCTCAGGTGGATTCAAATTCCTTTAATGAAGGTGCAGCGAGCAAAGCAGCGACAAGATGCCTAAAATCACAGCCAGATGCGTTTCGGGCTTCCACGCCCTTGTTCACAGGCTAGGCAAAGAGTCAACAGCGAGGACTGCAGTCACATGTTTTTCTTTCAAAGATGCCCCGCCCCAACGGGCCTCCGAGCATTCTGGTGCTTGTAGTGCTGCAAAACAAAATAACACCCCAGTGGGTCTCGATGTTGCTCCCAGTCTTGTGCACAAATTATTACCACAGTGGGTTGGCATTAATGTCACCAACCTGCTCCCTGCCAATACCTGTAGCCTTCATCAGGAAAACCACCAGTCCCAGGTACCACGCACTCGTGGTCCACAGATCCGCACTTCCGCGGCGGGCAGTTCCACGCCCGGGCCAGCCGTATTAAATCCAGAAAAAGGGTTGCCCCATACGGAAAAGCCTCTTAGGTGGATTCAAATTCCTTTAATGAAGGTGCAGCGAGCAAAGCAGCGACAAGATGCCTAAAATCACAGCCAGATGCGTTTCCGGCTTCCACACCCTTGTTCACAGGCTAGGCAAAAAGTCAACAGCGAGGACTGCAGTCACATGTTTTTCTTTCAAAGATGCCCCGCCCCAACGGGCCTCTGAGCATTCTGGTGCTTGTAGTGCTGCAAAACAAAATAACACCCCAGTTGGGTCTCGATGTTGCTCCCAGTCTCGTGCACAAATTATTACCACAGTGGGTTGGCATTAATGTCACCAACCTGCTCCCTGCCAATACCTGTAGCCTTCATCAGGAAAACCACCAGTCCCAGGTACCACGCACTGGTGGTCCACAGATCCGCACTTCCGCGGCAGGCAGTTCCACGACCGGGCCAGCCGTATTAAATCGAGAAAAAGGGTTGCCCCCATACGGAAAAGCCTCTCAGGTGGATTCAAATTCCTGTAATGAAGGTGCAGCGAGCAAAGCAGCGACAAGATCCCTAAAATCACAGCCAGACGCGTTTCAGGCTTCCACGCCCTTGTTCAAAGGCTAGGCAAAGAGTCAACAGCGAAGACTGCAGTCACATGTTTTTCTTTCAAAGATGCCCCGCCCCAACGGGCCTCCGAGCATTCTGGTGCTTGTAGTGCTGCAAAACAAAATAACACCCCAGTGGGTCTCGATGTTGCTCCCAGTCTCGTGCACAAATTATTACCACAGTGGGTTGGCATTAATGTCACCAACCTGCTCCCTGCCAATATCTGAAGCCTTCATCAGGAAAACCACCAGTCCCAGGTACCACGCACTTGTGGTCCACAGATCCGCACTTCCGCGGCAGGCAGTTCCACGACCGGGCCAGCCGTATTAAATCCAGAAAAAGGGTTGCCCCATACGGAAAAGCCTCTCAGGTGGATTCAAATTCCTTTAATGAAGGTGCAGCGAGCAAAGCAGCGACAAGATGCCTAAAATCACAGCCAGACGCGTTTCGGGCTTCCACGCCCTTGTTCACAGGCTAGGCAAAGAGTCAAAAGCGAAGACTGCAGTCACATGTTTTTCTTTCAAAGATGCCCCACCCCAACGGGCCTCCGAGCCTTCTGGTGCTTGTAGTGCTGCAAAACAAAATAACACCCCAGTGGGTCTCGATGTTGCTCCCAGTCTCGTACACAAATTATTACCACAGTGGGTTGGCATTAATGTCACCAACCTGCTCCCTGCCAATACCTGTAGCCTTCATCAGGAAAACCACCAGTCCCAGGTACCACGCACTCGTGCTCCACAGATCCGCACTTCCGCGGTGGGCAGTTCCACGACCGGGCCAGCCGTATTAAATCCAGAAAAAGGGATGCCCCCACACGGAAAAGCCTCTCAGGTGGATTCAAATTCCTTTAATGAAGGTGCAGCGAGCAAAGCAGCGACAAGATGCCTAAAATCACAGCCAGAAGCGTTTCGGGCTTCCACGCCCTTGTTTACAAGCTAGGCAAAGAGTCAAAAGCGAAGACTGCAGTCACATGTTTTTCTTTCAAAGATGCCCCGCCCCAACGGGCCTCCGAGCATTCTGGTGCTTGTAGTGCTGCAAAACAAAATAACACCCCAGTGGGTCTCGATGTTGCTCCCAGTCTCGTGCACAAATTATTACCACAGTGGGTTGGCATTAATGTAACCAACCTGCTCCCTGCCAATACCTGAAGCCTTCATCAGGAAAACCACCAGTCCCAGGTACCACGCACTCGTGGTCCACAGATCCGCACTTCCGCGGCAGGCAGTTCCACGACCGGGCCAGCCGTATTAAATACAGAAAAAGGGTTGCCCCCATATGGAAAAGCATCTCAGGTGGATTCAAATTCCTTTAATGAAGGTGCAGCGAGGAAAGCAGTGACAAGATGCCTAAAATCACAGCCAGATGCGTTTCGGGCTTCCACGCCCTTGTTCACAGGCTAGGCAAAGAGTCAACAGCGAGGACTGCAGTCACATGTTTTTCTTTCAAAGATGGCCCGCCCCAACGGGCCTCCGAGCATTCTGGTGCTTGTAGTGCTGCAAAACAAAATAACACCCCAGTTGGTCTCAATGTTGCTCCCAGTCTCGTGCACAAATTATTACCACAGTGGGTTGGCATTAATGTCACCAACCTGCTCCCTGCCAATACCTGTAGCCTTCATCAGGAAAACCACCAGTCCCAGGTACCACGCACTCGTGGTCCACAGATCCGCACTTCCGCGGCGGGCAGTTCCACGACCGGGCCAGCCGTATTAAATCCAGAAAAAGGGTTGCCCCCATACGGAAAAGCCTCTCAGGTGGATTCAAATTCCTTTAATGAAGGTGCAGCGAGCAAAGCAGCGACAAGATGCCTAAAATCACAGCCAGATGCGTTTCGGGCTTCCACGCCCTTGTTCACAGGCTAGGCAAAGAGTCAACAGCGAGGACTGCAGTCACATGTTTTTCTTTCAAAGATGCCCCGCCCCAACGGGCCTCCGAGCATTCTGGTGCTTGTAGTGCTGCAAAACAAAATAACACCCCAGTGGGTCTCGATGTTGCTCCCAGTCTCGTGCACAAATTATTACCACAGTGGGTTGGCATTAATGTCACCAACCTGCTCCCTGCCAATACCTGAAGCCTTCATCAGGAAAACCACCAGTCCCAGGTACCACGCACACTCATGGTCCACAGATCCGCACTTCCGCGGCGGGCAGTTCCACGACCGGGCCAGCCGTATTAAATCCAGAAAAAGGGTTGCCCCCATACGGAAAAGCCTCTCAGGTTGATTCAAATTCCTTTAATGAAGGTGCAGCGAGCAAAGCAGCGACAAGATGCCTAAAATCACAGCCAGACGCATTTCGGGCTTCCACGCCCTTGTTCACAGGCTAGGCAAAGAGTCAACAGCGAGGACTGCAGTCACATGTTTTTCTTTCAAAGATGCCCCGCCCCAACGGGCCTCCGAGCATTCTGGTGCTTGTAGTGCTGCAAAACAAAATAACACCCCAGTGGGTCTCGATGTTGCTCCCAGTCTCGTGCACAAATTATTACCACAGTGGGTTGGCATTAATGTCACCAACCTGCTCCCTGCCAATATCTGAAGCCTTCATCAGGAAAACCACCAGTCCCAGGGACCACGGATCCGAACTTCCGCGGCGGGCAGTTCCACGACCAGGCAAGCCGTATTAAATCCAGAAAAAGGGTTGCCCCATATGGAAAAGCATCTCAGGTGGATTCAAATTGCTTTAATGAAGGTGCAGCGAGCAAAGCAGCGACAAGGTGCCTAAAATCACAGCCAGACGCGTTTCGGGCTTCCACGCCCTTGTTCAAAGGCTAGGCAAAGAGTCAAAAGCGAGGACTGCAGTCACATGTTTTTCTTTCAAAGATGCCCCGCCCCAACGGGCCTCCGAGCATTCTGGTGCTTGTAGTGCTGCAAAACAAAATAACACCCCAATGGGTCTCGATGTTGCTCCCAGTCTCGTTCACTAATTATTACCACTGTGGGTTGGCATTAATGTCACCAACCTGCTCCCTGCCAATACCTTAAGCCTTCATCAGGAAAACCACCAGTCCCAGGTACCACGCACGCGTGGTCCACAGATCCACACTTCCGCGGCGGGCAGTTCCACGACCGGGCCAGTCGTATTAAATCCAGAAAAAGGGTTGCCCCATACGGAAAAGCCTCTCAGGTGGATTCAAATTCCTTTAATGAAGGTGCAGCGAGCAAAGCAGCGACAAGATGCCTAAAATCACACCCAGACGCATTTCGGGCTTCCACGCCCTTGTTCACAGGCTAGGCAAAGAGTCGACAGCGAGGACTGCAGTCTCATGTTTTTCTTTCAAAGATGCCCCGCCCCAACGGGCCTCTGAGCATTCTGGTGCTTGTAGTGCTGCAAAACAAAATAACACCCCGTTGGGTCTCGATGTTGCTCCCAGTCTCACGCACAAATTATTACCACAGTGGGTTGGCATTAATGTCACTAACCTGCTCCCTGCCAATACCTGTAGCCTTCAGCAGGAAAACCACCAGTCCCAGGTACCACGCACTAGTGGTCCACAGATCCGCACTTCCGCGGCGGGCAGTTCCACAACCGGGCCAGCCATATTAAATCCAGAAAAAGGGTTGCCCCCATACGGAAAAGCCTCTCAGGTTGATTCAAATTCCTTTAATGAAGGTGCAGCGAGCAAAGCAGCAACAAGATCCCTAAAATCACAGCCAGACGAGTTTCGGGCTTCCACGCCCTTGTTCACAGGCTAGGCAAAGAGTCAAAAGCGAAGACTGCAGTCACATGTTTTTCTTTCAAAGATGCCCCGCCCCAACGGGCCTCCGAGCATTCTGGTGCTTGCAGTGCTGCAAACAAAATAACACCCCAGTATGTCTCGATGTTGCTCCCAGTCTCGTGCACAAATTATTACCACAGTGGGTTGGCATTAATGTCACCAACCTGCTCCCTGCCAATATCTGAAGCCTTCATCAGGAAAACCACCGGTCCCAGGTACCACGCACTTGTGGTCCACAGATCCGCACTTCCGCGGCAGGCAGTTCCACGACCGGGCCAGCCGTATTAAATCCAGAAAAAGGGTTGCCCCATACGGAAAAGCCTCTCTGGTGGATTCAAATTCCTTTAATGAAGGTGCAGCGAGCAAAGCAGCGACAAGCTGCCTAAAATCACAGCCAGACGCGTTTCGGGCTTCCACGACCTTGTTCAAAGGCTAGGCAAAGAGTCAAAAGCGAAGACTGCAGTCACATGTTTTTCTTTCAAAGATGCCCCGCCCCAACGGGTTTCCGAGCATTCTGGTGCTTGTAGTGCTGCAAAACAAAATAACACCCCAGTGGGTCTCGCTGATGCTCCCAGTCTCGTGCACAAATTATTACCACAGTGGGTTGGCATTAATGTCACCAACCTGCTCCCTGCCAATACCTGTAGCCTTTATCAGGAAAACCACTTGTCCCAGGTACCATGCACTCGTGGTCCAAAGATCCGCACTTCCGAGGCGGGCAGTTCCACGACCAGGCCAGCCGTATTAAATCCAGAAAAAGGGTTGCCCCCATACGGAAAAGTCTCTCAGGTGGATTCAAATTCCTTTAATGAAGGTGCAGCGAGCAAAGCAGCGACAAGATCCCTGAAATCACAGCCAGACGCGTTTCGGGCTTCCACGCCCTTGTTCACAGGCTAGGCAAAGAGTCAACAGCGAAGACTGCAGTCACATGTTTTTCTTTCAAAGATGCCCCGCCCCAACGGGCCTCCGAGCATTCTGGTGCTTGTAGTGCTGCAAAAGAAAATAACACCCCGTGGGTCTCGATGTTGCTCCCAGTCTCGTGCACAAATTATTACCACACTGGGTTGGCATTTATGTAACCAACCTGCTCCCTACCAATACCTGAAGCCTTCATCAGGAAAACCACCAGTCCCAGGTACGACGCACTCGTGGTCCACAGATCCGCACTTCTGCGGTATGCAGTTCCACGACCGGGCCAGCCGTATTAAATACAGAAAAAGGGTTGCCCCCATACGGAAAAGCCTCTCAGGTGGATTCAAATTCCTTTAATGAAGGTGCAGCGAGGAAAGCAGCGACAAGATGCCTAAAATCACAGCCAGATACGTTTCGGGCTTCCACGCCCTTGTTCACAGGCTAGGCAAAGAGTCAACAGCGAGGACTGCAGTCACATGTTTTTCTTTCAAAGATGGCCCGCCACAACGGGCCTCCGAGCATTCTGGTGCTTGTAGTGCTGCAAAACAAAATAACACACCAATTGGTCTCAATGTTGCTCCCAGTCTCGTTCACTAATTATTACCACAGTGGGTTGGCATTAATGTCACCAACCTGCTCCCTGCCAATACCTGTAGCCTTCATCAGGAAAACCACCAGTCTGAGGTACCACGCACTCGTGGTCCACAGATCCGCACTTCCGCGGCGGGCAATTCCACGACCGGGCCAGCCGTATTAAATCCAGAAAAAGGGTTGCCCCCATACGGAAAAGCCTCTCCAGTGGAATCAAATTCCTTTAATGAAGGTGCAGCGAGCAAAGCAGCGACAAGATGCCTAAAATCACAGCCAGATGAGTTTCGGGCTTCCACGCCCTTGTTCACAGGCTAGGCAAAGAGTCATCAGCGAGGACTGCAGTCACATGTTTTTCTTTCAAAGATGCCCCGCCCCAATGGGCCTCCGAGCATTCTGGTGCTTGTAGTGCTGCAAAACAAAATAACACCCCAGTGGGTCTCGATGTTGCTCCCAGTCTCGTGCACAAATTATTACCACAGTGGGTTGGCATTAATGTCACCAACCTGCTCCCTGCCAATACCTTAAGCCTTCATCAGGAAAACCACCAGTCCCAGGTACCACGCACTCGTGGTCCACAGATCCGCACTTCCACGGCGGGCAGTTCCACGACCGGGCCAGCCGTTTCCAATCCAGAAAAAGGGTTGCCCCCATACGGAAAAGCCTCTCAGATTGATTCAAATTCCTTTAATGAAGGTGCAGCGAGCAAAGCAGCGACAAGATGCCTAAAATCACAGCCAGACGCATTTCGGGCTTCCACGCGCTTGTTCACAGGCTAGGCAAAGAGTCAACAGCGAGGACTGCAGTCACATGTTTTTCTTTCAAAGATGCCCCGCCCCAACGGGCCTCCGAGCATTCTGGTGCTTGTAGTGCTGCAAAACAAAATAACACCCCAGTGGGTCTCGATGTTGCTCCCAGTCTCGTGCACAAATTATTACCACAGTGGGTTGGTATTAATGTCACCAACCTGCTCCCTGCCAATATCTGAAGCCTTCATCAGGAAAACACCAGTCCCAGGTACCACGCACTTGTGGTCCACAGATCCGCACTTCCGCGGCGGGCAGTTCCACGATCGGGCCAGCCGTATTAAATCCAGAAAAAGGGTTGCCCCATACGGAAAAGCCTCTCAGGTGGATTCAAATTCCTTTAATGAAGGTGCAGCGAGCAAAGCAGCGACAAGGTGCCTAAAATCACAGCCAGACGCGTTTCGGGCTTCCACGACCTTGTTCAAAGGCTAGGCAAAGAGTCAAAAGCGAAGACTGCAGTCACATGTTTTTCTTTCAAAGATGCCCCGCCCCAACGGGTTTCCGAGCATTCTGGTGCTTGTAGTGCTGCAAAACAAAATAACACCCCAGTGGGTCTCGCTGATGCTCCCAGTCTCGTGCACAAATTATTACAACAGTGGGTTGGCATTAATGTCACCAACCTGCTCCCTGCCAATACCTGTAGCCTTTATCAGGAAAACCACTTGTCCCAGGTACCATGCACTCGTGGTCCACAGATCCGCACTTCCGAGGCGGGCAGTTCCACGACCAGGCCAGCCGTATTAAATCCAGAAAAAGGGTTGCCCCCATACGGAAAAGTCTCTCAGGTGGATTCAAATTCCTTTAATGAAGGTGCAGCGAGCAAAGCAGCGACAAGATCCCTGAAATCACAGCCAGACGCGTTTCTGGCTTCCACGCCCTTGTTCACAGGCTAGGCAAAGAGTCAAAAGCGAAGACTTCAGTCACATGTTTTTCTTTCAAAGATGCCCAGCCCCAACGGGCCTCCGAGCATTCTGGTGCTTGTAGTGCTGCAAAACAAAATAACACCCCGTGGGTCTCGATGTTGCTCCCAGTCTCGTGCACAAATTATTACCACACTGGGTTGGCATTTATGTAACCAACCTGCTCCCTGCCAATACCTGAAGCCTTCATCAGGAAAACCACCAGTCCCAGGTACGACGCACTCGTGGTCCACAGATCCGCACTTCTGCGGCAGGCAGTTCCACGACCGGGCCAGCCGTATTAAATACAGAAAAAGGGTTGCCCCCATACGGAAAAGCCTCTCAGGTGGATTCAAATTCCTTTAATGAAGGTGCAGCGAGGAAAGCAGCGACAAGATGCCTAAAATCACAGCCAGATACGTTTCGGGCTTCCACGCCCTTGTTCACAGGCTAGGCAAAGAGTCAACAGCGAGGACTGCAGTCACATGTTTTTCTTTCAAAGATGGCACGCCACAACGGGCCTCCGAGCATTCTGGTGCTTGTAGTGCTGCAAAACAAAATAACACACCAATTGGTCTCAATGTTGCTCCCAGTCTCGTTCACTAATTATTACCAAAGTGGGTTGGCATTAATGTCACCAACCTGCTCCCTGCCAATACCTGTAGCCTTCATCAGGAAAACCACCAGTCCGAGGTACCACGCACTCGTGGTCCACAGATCCGCACTTCCGCGGCGGGCAGTTCCACGACCGGGCCAGCCGTATTAAATCCAGAAAAAGGGTTGCCCCCATACGGAAAAGCCTCTCAGGTGAATTCAAATTCCTTTAATGAAGGTGCAGCGAGCAAAGCAGCGACAAGATGCCTAAAATCACAGCCAGATGAGTTTCGGGCTTCCACGCCCTTGTTCACAGGCTAGGCAAAGAGTCATCAGCGAGGACTGCAGTCACATGTTTTTCTTTCAAAGATGCCCCGCCCCAATGGGCCTCCGAGCATTCTGGTGCTTGTAGTGCTGCAAAACAAAATAACACCCCAGTGGGTCTCGATGTTGCTCCCAGTCTCGTGCACAAATTATTACCACAGTGGGTTGGCATTAATGTCACCAACCTGCTCCCTGCCAATACCTTAAGCCTTCATCAGGAAAACCACCAGTCCCAGGTACCACGCACTCGTGGTCCACAGATCCACACTTCCGCGGCGGGCAGTTCCACGACCGGGCCAGTCGTATTAAATCCAGAAAAAAGGTTGCACCATACGGAAAAGCCTCTCAGGTGGATTCAAATTCCTTTAATGAAGGTGCAGCGAGCAAAGCAGCGACAAGATGCCTAAAATCACAGCCAGACGCATTTCGGGCTTCCACGCCCTTGTTCACAGGCTAGGCAAAGAGTCAACAGCGAGGACTGCAGTCACATGTTTTTCTTTCAAAGATGCCCCGCCCCAACGGGCCTCCGAGCATTCTGGTGCTTGTAGTGCTGCAAAACAAAATAACACCCCAGTGGGTCTCGATGTTGCTCCCAGTCTCATGCACAAATTATTACCACAGTGGGTTGGTATTAATGTCACCAACCTGCTCCCTGCCAATATCTGAAGCCTTCATCAGGAAAACCACCAGTCCCAGGTACCACGCACTTGTGGTCCACAGATCCGCACTTCCGCGGCGGGCAGTTCCACGATCGGGCCAGCCATATTAAATCCAGAAAAAGGGTTGCCCCATACTGAAAAGCCTCTCAGGTGGATTCAAATTCCTTTAATGAAGGTGCAGCGAACAAAGCAGCGACAAGATGCCTAAAATCACAGCCGGACGCGTTTCGGGCTTCCACGCCCTTGTTCACAGGCTAATCAAAGAGTCAACAGTGAGGACTGCAGTCACATGTTTTTCTTTCAAAGATGCCCCGCCCCAACGGGCCTCCAAGCATTCTGGTGCTTGTAGTGCTGCAAAACAAAATAACACCCCAGTGGGTCTCGAATTTGCTCCCAGTCTCATGCACAAATTATTACCACAGCAGGTTGGGATTAATGTCACCAACCTGCTCCCTGCCAATACCTGTAGCCTTCATCAGGAAAACCACCAGTCCCAGGTACCACGCACTCGTGGTCCACAGATCCGCACTTCCGCGGCGGGCAGTTCCACGACCGGGCCAGCCGTATTAAATCCAGAAAAAGGGTTGCCCCATACGGAAAAGCCTCTGAGGTGGATTCAAATTCCTTTAATGAAGGTGCTGCGAGCAAAGCAGCACCTTCATGATGCCTAAAATCACAGCCAGACGCATTTCGGGCTTCCACGCCCTTGTTCACAGGCTAGACAAAGAGTCTACAGCGAGGACTGCAGTCACATGTTTTTCTTTCAAAGATGCCCCGCTCCAACAGGCCTCCGAGCATTCTGGTGCTTGTAGTGCTGCAAAACAAAATAACACCCCGGTGGGTCTCGATGTTGCTCCCAGTCTCGTGCACAAATTATTACCACACTGGGTTGGCATTAATGTCACCAACCTGCTCCCTGCCAATACCTGAAGCCTTCATCAGGAAAACCACCAGTCCCAGGTACGACGCACTCGTGGTCCACAGATCCGCACTTCCGCGGCAGGCAGTTCCACGACCGGGCCAGCCGTATTAAATAGAGAAAAAGTGTTGCCCCCATATGGAAAAGCCTCTCAGGTGGATTCAAATTCCTTTAATGAAGGTGCAGCGAGGAAAGCAGTGACAAGATGCCTAAAATCACAGCCAGATACGTTTCGGGCTTCCACGCCCTTTTTCACTGGCTAGGCAAAGAGTCTACAGCGAGGACTGCAGTCACATGTTTTTCTTTCAAAGATGGCCCGCCACAACGGGCCTCCGAGCATTCTGGTGCATGTAGTGCTGCAAAACAAAATAACACCCCAATGTGTCTCGATGTTGCTCCCAGTCTCGTTCACTAATTATTACCACAGTGGGTTGGCATTAATGTCACCAACCTGCTCCCTGCCAATACCTGTAGCCTTCATCAGGAAAACCACCAGTACCAGGTACCACACACTCGTGGTCCACAGATCCGCACTTCCGCGGCAGGCAGTTACATGAACGGGCCAGCCGTATTAAATCCAGAAAAAGGGTTGCCCCCATATGGAAAAGCCTCTCAGGTGGATTCAAATTCCTTTAATGAAGGTGCAGCGAGCAAAGCAGCGACAAGATGCCTAAAATCACAGCCAGACGCGTTTCGGGCTTCCACGCCCTTGTTCACAGGCTAGGTAAAGAGTCAACAGCGAGTTCTGCAGTCACATGTTTTTCTTTCAAAGCTGCCCAGCCCCAACAGGCCTCCGAGCATGCTGGTGCTTGTAGTGCTGCAAAACAAAATAACACCCCAGTGGGTCTCGATGTTGCTCCCAGTCTTGTGCACAAATTATTACCACAGTGGGTTGGCATTAATGTCACCAACCTGCTCCCTGCCAATACCTGTAGCCTTAATCAGGAAAATCACCAGTCCCAGGTACCACACACTCGTCGTCTACAGATCCGCACTCCCGCGGCGGGCAGTTCCACGACCGGGCCAGCCGTATTAAATCCAGAAAAAGGGTTGCCCCCACACGGAAAAGCCTCTCAGGTGGATTCAAATTCCTTTAATGAAGGTGCAGCGAGCAAAGCAGCGACAAGATGCCTAAAATCACAGCCAGATGCGTTTCGGGCTTCCACACCCTTGTTCACAGGCTAGGCAAAGAGTCATCAGCGAGGACTGCAGTCACATGTTTTTCTTTCAAAGATGCCCCACCCCAATGGGCCTCCGAGCATTCTGGTGCTTGTAGTGCTGCAAAACAAAAATCACCCCGGTGGGTCTTGATGTTGCTCCCAGTCTCGTGCACAAATTATTACCACAGTGGGTTGGCATTAATGTCACCAACCTGCTCCCTGCCAATACCTGTAGCCTTCATCAGGAAAGCCACCAGTCCCAGGTACCACACACTCGTGGTCCACAGATCCGCACTTCTGCGGCAGGCAGTTACATGAACGGGCCAGCCGTATTAAATCCAGAAAAAGGGTTGCCCCCATACGGAAAAGCCTCTCAGGTGGATTCAAATTCCTTTAATGAAGGTGCAGCGAGCAAAGCAGCGACAAGATGCCTAAAATCACAGCCAGACGCGTTTCGGGCTTCCACGCCCTTGTTCACAGGCTAGGCAAAGAGTCAACAGCGAGGACTGCAGTCACATGTTTTTCTTTCAATGATGCCACGCTCCAACGGGCCTCCGAGCATTCTGGTGCTTGTGGTGCTCGAGGACTGCAGTCACATGTTTTTCTTTCAAAGATGCCCCTCCCCAACGGGCCTCCGAGCATTCTGGTGCTTGTAGTGCTTTTTTGATTTTTGTTTTGCCGCGGATTCGCAACTCCATTGCGAAATTCGTGAAATTTAATAGTAAACTGTCCTTTCACAATCCGTTTAATTCTGTAGGACAGGGCTGTGCATCCGCTTTGCAGAATTATGACCCTTCACAAGATTTGTTTGAGGAGCAATTTGGTGATTGTGGAGTTGGGAAGGTGACGGGCACAAGTGTGGATTGTCGTGTTATGCAAGAAGAGGATGATTGGGAGCTGGATTATGATGCGGAGGAATTTGTGGACGATGGCAATTGTGAGAGTGAGTGGTGGGCAGCACCTCCTGAGGGGCAAATGGGAGAGGGGTGACTATTCGGAAGGCCAGTTTTGGTGTTTTGCAGGAGGCAACAACGAAGACAATATCTAGTCAAATGGGAAAGAGCTCAGCATCAGGATGCACGGCTTTGAGGTGGGCCCAGACTCTGAAGCCAGGCAGAGAGTCTTGCGCAGGCAGAGTTGCGGGGGTTGTGGAAGTGGGGGTGCAGGCAGCAGGGATGGAAGTGCAGGGAGGGTGTGGCCCCAGGTTAGTGAAGAGTAATTATGTGCAGGACCAAGGGACGGGCATGGATGCAACAGTGGAGAGGGAGGCGGGGACGGAGGGTTTGCTTAAGAAATTGCTGGCCACAGCGACCAATCCAGGTGGGGGAGTAGGGGACGAAGAGAAAATGGAGAGTAAAGAGGTAAAGAAGCAGAAGATGGTGAACATGGGGATTACAAAGCCCTTGGGAGTGCATTTGATGGCTGCCACTAAAGACCATATTTGGAAGAGGGAGTATGTAGAACTCTTTAAGCTACTACACCGCTAGGTCAGGGCAAAGGATGGGTCCAAAGAAGAAGAATATGTGTTGTCCTGTAGGCCCAGGGTGCCAGTCAGCATAAAGAAGTGGACAGCTGCCTTTCTTATATACTTGAGCGTTCATTGCAAAAAGTACCCTGACAGGTGCCTTGCGTTGTTTAAATATCTGGACATAGTGCGCAAGGCACAGGTGACATTTGGGGGCTGGGTGTGGGTATGCTATGACGAGGAATTCCAGGCTCGCTTTGTGGAGGAAGAAGATGGGGTGGGGACAGCTGGACAACAAGCTGTTTTTACAAACTATGATGCCGGAGTACCAGCCCCATCGACTTATACGGCGAGTGGCTGGCCAGTCATTTAACAGCCCTTTTGGGGGCATCCCACCCAGACTGGGGTAGGTACGGCAGGACGGAGTATTGCAAATACCGTCATGAGTGCTCAAAATGTGACAGGAAAACACATGCTTACCAAGTGTGGTATCCAGGGGGGGTCCTGGACAAGAAGGAGGCACCGGGGCCCAATTGGATTGGTTACAGCGATCGGGGACGGGGGAGAGGAGGTCAGAATCCCATGGAAAAAAGCGCATATGCCAGTTAGGTTGGACCGTTTGGAATACTGGATTGATGTTGCGGGGTCAGGCAGGGAGAAAGAGTTACTGTTACCAGGTTTCCAGTTTGGTTTTAGGCTATGTTAGGGGGGCCCCAAGGTGAGGCAGTGGACAGAAAACTTGCGATCTGTGAGAGGGCAGGAAGAGTTGGTTGGGAGAAAGTTGTTGAAGGAGGTGACGGTAGGGAGAATGAAAGGGCCATTTTCAGAATGGCCGCTTGAAAACTTGAGGACTTCCCCAATTGGGGTGGCCCATAGGAGGAGCCGGGTGAGTTTGATCTCATTCATCACCTCTCCTGGCTGGAAGGGCAGTGCACAAATGACTTTATTCTGGACAGGTGCAGTAAAGTGCATTATGCCTATGTTGATACGGCGGTTCAGCTGGTCAATAAAGTGGGTAAGGGCACCATGATGGCAAATGTGATGTCAAATCAGCTTTTCGTTTGCTTCCCGTTCACCCTGCAGACCATGAGTTGTTGGGTATTCAGTTTGAGGGACAGTTATTTGTGGACAAGGCCTTGCTCATGGGTTGTTCGGTTTCCTGTTCCTTGTTTGAAGCTTTCAGTTCCCTATTGCAAAATCTTTTGTGCATACGGTCGGGAAAAAAGTTATGACCGATTACTTGGATGATTTTTTCATTGTGGGGGTCCTCTTTTCAGAATGATATCGGGAGAGCTTGGCGCTGTTTCAGGATTTGATGCATGACTTGGGCGTTTGGTTGGCGCCAGAAAAGACATTAGGGCCCATCCACGTGCTTACATTTTTGGGCATTGAGTTAGATTCTCTCAGGATGGAGATTTGATTGCCTGAAGAAAAGTGGAGGTATTGTTTGGAGATTTTGGGTGCAGTTTTTGCCAGAGCAAAAGTGCAGGAGAAGGACATTCTGATTTTGCTGGGTCACCTGAATTTTGCATGTTGGGCTGTCAGGGCTGGGAGGACTTTTCATAGTAGGTCGAGTTGGGCATTGACAGGGACTTCACTCCCATATCGGAGGGTGCGGCTCAAGGCGGGGGTGAGGGAGGATTTGAGGCTTTGGCATCAGTTTTTGAATTGATGCAATGCGATTCCCATGACAGGAAATGGGGAAAAGATGGAATGGTCAATTGAGATGTTTTCTGACACCGTGGGTGGTCACGGCTTCAGCTTGTTTTGGCAGGGGTGGATGGTCAGCAGAGTAATGGACGGAGACTTGGAAGCAGGGGATGCAGCATTGCTTTCCTCAAATTGTTCCCTTTGGTGGTGGTTGTATGTTTGTGGGGACGACACTTTGCGAACAACATAACATGGTGAACACAGAAAACCGCCTATTAGTAAGGGAACCCAAGGTGTGGCAGTTGTTGACAGTTTTTGTGTTGGAATGTTTGCATGCAAATGTTACTTACAGGGGGTGCCAAATTCCGGGAGTACACAATAAAATCACTGACGCTCTTTCTCGCTTTCAGTGGTCGAGGTTCCGTGGGTTGGTCCCAGGGGCGAACAAGATGAAGACAGCAGTGCCAGCTCACTTGTGGGTGGTAGGAGAGAGCCTGTGATCCAGCTGATCATAGCCTCATTATCAGGATGGATTCGCAAAGCATATGGATTGGAAGCAAGGATGGCGGCCAAGCACGTCAGGATGATGTGGTAACCTTTAGCATGTCTCTGATTGAAAAGGGCTTTTTGGCTGTGACAATAGCCGCTAAGTTGGCAGGTGTAGCATTTTTTGGGAAGCTGCAGTGGGGATACAAGCCATCAGCAGGGGAGATGGGGAGGCACATCTTGGAAGGGTGGTCCATGGAGAGGGGTACTGGGGAAAGGTTTTGGTGTCACATCACACTTAAGATCACCATTAATTTGAGTTTGGTTTCTCCTAGGTTGCATTGTGGGTCCACAAAGAGGAAATATTGAGGTTTGGATAGGTGGGCACTCTTTTGTGAAGTGGGCAGCATGCCATGCAGAGTCCAGGCGAGGAGGTCAACAGCTGGGACTACCTGATACGGTAGTGCAGTTAAGATGGTTTGGCAAAGGAGGCATGCGATGGCACGAGCTGTTGCTGAAACTGAATGCATTGATAAAAGGTTCTACTCGCCCAGACATATTATTGGTGCACGTAGGTGAAAATGGCTTAGTGAAGCTGAAGAGACTCGCATTAGTCAATGTTGTCAAGCAGGACTTGCTGGAGATAAAGGCAGCCTGGTCAGGCATTTTGTGATGTTTACTGAGTTCATGCCAAGGAGAGTATGGAGGGGGGTCAACAAACCAGGGGCCATTGACAGGGTGCAGCGAAAAGGGAATAGGGACATTTGAAAGTTTTGCAGATTGGAGGGTTTTGTTTTCCTGGAGCATAATGATATTAAGTTGTTGCAGTTATGAAAGGGAAAGGCGGGGCTGCCATTAAGGAGCCCATCCATGAGGTCACCATGGCTGGGGAGGCCGCGTGTGACACGCAGAAGGGAGGGAGGGGGGGAGGAAGAGGGTACTTTTTAAAGAGGCGGGGACAGGAGGGCCAAGGGTGAGCAAGGGGGAGGGGGGCCGGGCTGGGCCCCCAGTCAAGGAAGTACAGTGAGTCACTCCCCCAGGGAGAAACTATCACGAGGGAGCCAGGCAGGGAGAGTAGGTGAAAGGGAGGGAGGGGGGTTGAATAACAGGGGGTGGGAAGGGGAGGTTATGCATGAGGTTACAAGTCAAGTGGGGGGCAAGGATTTGAGGGACATTGTAGGGACAGGTGAGGTAGGAGACAGGCCTGGCAAAAAAGTGGGGCAGGCGGGGCTACGTTGGGATCCCCCAGCATCATTGGAACTGGGAGGCTAGCTAGACAGGGCCCCTTGGGGGCTTAGATCACACTGGTCTGAGTAGGAGGGCTGGCTACAGGGGGCGCAGACAGGGTGACAGGGAGTAACGAGGGGGAGGATAGGGGTTGCCCGAGGCGTGGGTTAAGGTGGCGGGATAGGGGCCCAGCGTCAGCGACCGTGTTAGAGTGGAGTGAGGGGGAGGTTCGCAGGGGGGCAAGCGACGAGGGCATAGAGGGGGAGCCACAGTTGGACTATGATGAGGATAGCATTGAAGAGGGGGAGATCGTTGATGAAGACGAAAGGGGAACACAGGGCGGATGGGGGGGCCCTAGAAACGATCTGCATAGTATGTTGCAGGTACGCAAGCAAGCAGATCTTCCGACCTGGTACAACGTGGTTTAACCCCTTGCACGACTGGTTAGGTGGCTGGATCCGGTGCAGACTCCGACCTTGACGCCAGGTAAGGGCGCAAACGGGTGTGGTCTGCCAATAAGACCCAAAGGCAGGGTCTCAGTTGGGACTGACGCATGCAGAGGTGAGGCAGAGGGGGAAGTGTATCTGCTGAAAAGGCTTGTATGTAAAGGATACAGGGGTGGGCACAGAAGGGCAGAAATTGGAAGAGGGGACAGCAAAAGGGGCTCAGAGGAAGGTCGACTGGGCGACGGACGGGAGACGGGGACAGGCAAGGACAAGACGCCAGCAGAAGAGCAAGACAGTGAGGGGGCTCAGGGAGGAGGGACAAAAGAAAGCCATGAGATAAAAATCAAGAAGCTGCCATACATGGGGGTGACCAGGCCCATTGGGGGCACATCTCATGCTGACAACTAAAGAAAAGATTTGGAAACGGGAGTACGTAGAAATCCTGAAGCTGCTATACAGGGAACTGAGGGCCAAAGAGTGTTCAAAGGAGGAGGAGCTAGAGTTATCTAAGAGCCTTCCTGATATTTGCGAGTGTTTGTTTTGAGAAATACCCGGAGAGGTCTGTCTCGCTTTTTAAATACATGGACATGATCAGAAGGGCGCAGGTGACGTATGGGTGCTATGCTTGGTCACACTACGATGAGGAGTTTAGGGCCAGGTTGGCTTGGGACCCAGAGGCAAAATGGGGGGAGATCGATGCAGATCTGTACCAACAAACTATGGGGGCAGTTAAGGTTGGAAAAACCACGTACACAGCCAGCGGGCTTCCACTGACATACCGCCCCTTTCAGAGCCACCCCACCCGAGGGGGGGTGGGTTGCACAGCAAAGATTTCGGGAGGAGTGCAGGGGGCCTGCTGGGATTTCAATAAAGGATCATGTGCACGGGAATACTGCAGATTTAGACATGAGTGCTCCAAGTGTGCAGGGCAGCACCCATTGGTACAATGTTTTGGGGCAGGATACAATGGACAAGGGCAACAGCATAGCCATGGTTTTCAGCACAACAGCACCTTCCAAGGGCAACAGGGACACCAGATGGTGGAGGGCAGGGGTGGGGTGGGAGCACAGGGTCCCATGGAAAAAGGATCGTACACCCATTAGGCAAGAATGCTTAGACCGTTGGCTGACACACTATCCATGCCAGGGGGATGCCACACTACTGAGCTGTGGTTTTCAGGAGGGGTTTAGGCTGGGGCATGAAGGGCCACTGTCTGCCAGGTGGGCAGAGAATTTGAGATCAGTAAATGCATACAAGGCAACAGTGCGGGAAAAATTGTTCAAAGAAGTGGAGGAAGGGCATATGGAGGGACCATTCGGACACTTGCCTATCAGAGATTTGATAATATCACCAATTGGGGTGGTACCCAAAAAGGAACCAGGACATTTTAGATTGATACAGCACCTGTCTTGGCCAGAAGGGTCTTCAGTTAATGATTTCATATCAGAGGATCTGACATCCGTGTCATATTCGTCAGTAGATGTAGCCAGGACATTAGTGAAGAAAGTAGGAAAAGGTGCGGAGATGGCAAAATGTGAAATAAAGTCAGTTTTCCGTTTACTGCCGGATGATTTCCAACTATTGGGGACACAGTTTGAAGGACAAATCTTTGTGGACAAAGCATTGCCTATTTGATGTTCCATTTCATGCGCTTTGTTTGAGCGTTTCAGCTCCTTCTTGCAATGGGTTTTCTCATGGCAGACAGGCAAAGCGATGGTGACACACTACCTTGATGACTTCTTCCTGGTGGGTCGACCCGGTTCAACGGACTGTCAACAACAGTTGACAAGTTTTCAGGAGCTCATGGGTTTACTGGGAGTGCCCCTGGCACCAGAGAAGACTCAAGGTCCAAGTACGGTGTTCTCATTTCTGGGCATTGAATTGACTCGGTGGTGTTGGAGGCACACCTGCCGACAGCAAAAAGTTGCACATGATGATGCTGATTGATGACTTGCTGGCCAGACGGAAGGTGACAGTCAGGGAGGTGCAAGTGCTGCTAGGACATCTTAATTTTGCATGTAGAGTTGTGCGCACAGGACAGACTTTTTGCAGGAGACTGAGCAGGTCATTGGTGGGAGTTACACTTCCACATCATCACAAGCGATTGTCTGCAGGGACGAAGAAAGATTTACGCATGTGGCGGAAATTCCTAGAGGACTTCAATGGCATTCCAATGGTGACGCCCAAGGAATGGGAATGGGATGTACACCTATATTCTGACGCAGCAGGAGCTAGTGGTTTTGGACTGTACTGGCAGGGTAGATGGTGCGCTGAAGAGTGGCCACAAAATTGGTAGAACAGGGGCAGGAGCATTGCCTTTCTAGAATTATTCCCCCTAGTGGTAGCAACAACAGTATGGGCACAGGAATTGGCACACAAGAAGGTCATTTTCAGGGTGGACAACATGGCAGTAGTGCAGGTGGTTACCAGGCAATCTGCTAGGGATGCACAGGTACTCAAGTTAATGAGAGTTTTTATTCTCAGTTGTTTGAAACATGATATCCTGTTTCAAGCCAGACACGTGCCAGGGGTGGACAATGACATTGCGGACGCTTTGTCTCGTTTACAGTGGGAGAGGTTCCATGGTCTGGCCACGGAGGCGGACAACTGCAAGACACCGGTGCCGGTGGGGATGTGGTCCTTAGGAGACAAAGGATGCTGCAATTGGTGGTAGGGTCATTGGCTCCCTCAACTAGGAGGGCGTATAGGCAGGCTTGGCTTGAGTTTATTCAAGGGGAGGCTCAGAAGAGGGAGGACAGGTGGGCAAGAGAAGAAGATGTAGTGCAGTTTATTTTGTCTATGATTGACAGATGCCTGTCGAGAATCACGATTTCAGGCAAGCTAGCAGGGATCGCGTTCATGGGTAAGCTGTGGTGGGGGTATGCCCCTTCGGCAGGCGAGCTAGGCAGGCGTATCCTAGAAAACTGGGCAAGAGAGAAGGGGGCCAGGCCCCGAGTTAGGAGGCCAGTGTCTAAAACATTGTTGGCCTGCATGTTATAGTTGATACAGAGGATTTGCAGAAACATGGAAGAGACATCATTATTCTCTACTTTAATGTCTTGGATGTATTTTGGGGCCTTTCGAGTTTCAGAGTTAGTGGGCAGGAAAGGCGTTCTAGGTCTTCAAAGGGGGGAAGTGAGCATGCTGGAAGGGGTGGTTGAAGTGAAACTAAAACAATCAAAGACAGACCAAAAGGGAACAGGGAAGTGGGTTGTATTGAGAGCACTGCGGTATGCCCGGTGAGATCGGGGTATTCATTGTGGGGCTTAACGGAGAGAGCCCCTGGGGGAGTGTTTAGAAGGGTGTCAGGAAAAGGGGTCACCGCAGCACAGCTAATTTGGGTGATGCGGAGAGTGCTGTTGCTCTTGGGGGAAGCCCTGGGGGAATATGGTACTCACTCCTTTCGGATCGGGGTAGCGACGGACGCAGCAAAGCAAGGTTGGGGGGAGGACAGGATCATGCGTTTGGGCGGTGGACTTATGATTGTTTTAAAACATATATTAAGCTGGGGGAACCGGGTATGGTGATGCCTACTTTCCATGTACTTACACTTGTGTCTTTTCAGGTGCAGTGGCTGGGCCAGCTTCGGCGAAGCTGTCTATATGGATAGTTGGACATTCTTTTGTAAAATGGGCAGAAAGGCATGAAATCAAAAAAGGGAAAGGTTTGAATCTTGGTTTGGATACCTCATTTTTCCATGTTTCTTGGCGCAGGAAGGGTGGCATGAGATGGCACGAGCACATCCCCTGTCTGAACAACTTAATTAGCAGTAACAATTGTCCTGATGTGATGATTGTGCACTTTGGTGAGAATTACCTGGTGGTGTGCAAAGGTTTAGCTTTACTGAAGCAAATGAAAAGGGACCTGTTAGAGATCAAGCAGCAATTGCCTGGTTGTTTTATCATTTGGTCAGAGTTTATTCCCAGAAGACATTGGAAGGGGGGCGGAAAGACCCACTGCAAATGATAAGGCCAGGAGAAAAATTAATAGGCACATGAGGATTTTTTGTGAAAAGGAGGGTATCGGGAGCGTAGAACATCCAGAAGTGAAGTATGCGACTGTGTACTTTTTCAGGGATGATGGTGTTCAATTGTCACTAAACAATAGGGAGGGGGGACAGGGAGCTAAATAAAGGTCCAGTGACTCGTGCTCCTGAACGTTGCACTTATATTCCACGAGAGTCACTGTTCCTATGAAGGAGAGGTAGAGAAGGAAACTGTAGTTGCTCTACGGAGACGGCGTGAGGTCGGGTAGGTGAACAGGCCTCTCTAACCTACGAGAAACTATCTCGAGGATACCCACATCCGCATCTCATGGGGAATCTTTCCCGTTTTGTTTAGAATACTACTTCCTCATCGTAGTGGCACTAGATTAATTGTTACAGGCCACTAACCTTTTCTATCACTCACTGCACTTTCTCTGGTCCTGAAGAAGCTCATGGGATCTCCTCCTGAGACCATCAAATTGCGCGAGACATGTCGACCTCTAAACATGCCCATTAGGCGGTATGCTGTATGTTTAGCTACAGAAGGCCATTATCTCCCTCAAAGCAGCACAACGTTTTGGTTTTTACCGATGGCAGAGGGACTCTTTCTTCAATAAACGTACTAGTTACCCCTCCAGTCATCTTTTAAACTTCACGTTAGGACACCACTGCCACTCATACCTCCACGCACCCTTATGGCTTTATCTTGAAAAGATCTCTGGTAAAGTGACCCTTCGGGGGACCCGTAGGGCATTGCAGCGCCGGCCCGACGAGGAGCATTGCCCAATGATGAAGCATGACATCCTTCAGGGTGTGTGTGGGCACCAAGATCAGGACACACTGTCCCCAGCAATCATAGTATTAGACCGACTACAGTTTCCTTCTCTCTACCTCTCCTTCATAGGAACAGTGACTCTCGTGGGATATAGGTGTTCAATTGTGACGCTTTGGGATGGAGCTGTATCTGATTCAGATAAAAGAGATCATAGATAGATCTTTCAATATTAGGAGATATCCTAAGCACCACTAGGTTGGACGGGTCAGAAAAGTCATAAGTCAGGCACGGGGGAGGACTTTTCTGAGTGGCGTGTGTTCGCTAGTGTTTTACAAGTTTACAGGTTAAAGTTTATGGTTGGGAACAAGTTAATCCGGGAGCAGGCAATAACAGAAGGTAAAGATAGGAGATGCTTAGTTAGGTAGATGTTTTGAGAAGTAGGAAGAGGTTACAGGGTTAAAGTTCAACAGTTAATGATTGAATAGGGGTTGTAAATAGTTGCAAGGAGTTGGAAAGGGGGGAACCTTAGGGGTGGGGGGAGGAGGCAAGATAGGTGAAAAATGTATGGCTAGCATTAATTTTGTAAGGCCAAGGGTAATGTTTTGTGAGGTGCACCTGTCTTCAATAAAGCGGCCTTTTTCACACTTATTTGAGAGTTTTTGTGGTCTGTGCTGCACCCCCCTTTGGCCCAAGTTCCTGTTGGATATAAATCGCGCCATACCAAATATGTCTGACGTTCTTATATCATTTGTGTGTTATTTAGGCTGGAATAGGTACACTTCCACTAAAAGATTAAGATTCGAGTTTCACAGAATTAGTTGCTAATCTCTTTAAATCAGGTCTCCTAATAAGCAGTTTCCTTCAGCTTCGAGTGAAGGCTTGATCTGCAGTGATGTCAGCCATCAGCGGGCTCGCGCCTGACGTGTTGCGTCACGCCGTGAAGAGTGCACCGGTAGCTTGAAAAATACTGCCCAGGACGTCTCTAAATAGCAGTGGGGCAAAGACAATATCAGCACCGACGCTGAACTGAGATATGCTATCGTCCAGAGGCTCTTTTTGGAAGCGCGTTTAATCTAGTGGCGCCATCTGCCCAGGGTGTGTGAAAAATGAGCCAGCCATCTATGCGCGGCATCAGGGGCCCTCCTTCTCCTCACCTTGGAGATGACAGCAAATCACGGGTTTCTGAAAGGGAAACGCGCGCAGATAATCACAATTGCACAGCACATGGTGTTCTGACGAGGACTGCTAAGTGCATTATTAGTGTAGAGAGAAAACATTGCAGTCACTGCCGGCTGCCAGTCACAAATTATAATAAGAGCAGGGTATTTCAGGTGCCATTTTAAGCAAAATGCTTGAAGTTTGTCTGGCAAATTGATAGTTTATTGCACACGCAGAGCATAGTGCCATTATCGGCAACTTCTCCCACCCCCCGTCTGAGCATGCAAGAATGAATAAATACACAAGACAACTTTGTAGTGGGAAAATATTGCTGCAGGTTTATTCCATACAGGAGTATGCAATATGTGGGTTATCTTACGGGCGATCCAAGGGCGGGCAGCTGTGCCAACCTATGCTGCCCCCGCCCGCCTGGTGAGCCAGCACTGTGGGACACCCCGTCAGTGCTACCTTTGATGATCCTCTTCCGGATCACGTGACACGTTGGTCTGTTCTACTCACGCCCTTTTCAGGGCGGAGCGTAGCAGGGCAAACCCCCGGTTGGTCAGGCCCCCAACCGCCCGAAGGACTAACGGGCGCCGTCGCGGTTTTCCAGGAACCTGCCCTGAGGCTCCTGGTCTTTGGCTCTGGCACCCCTACTGTGCCTCGCAGAGGTACCCTTACTGTACCGGTCTGCCGCAGAGGTACCCTTACTGTACCAGTCTGCTTCCAGATCGGCCTGTAACTCCGCCTGCAACACAAAAGGAAAACATTAAAACATTCAGAGTACCCTGTCCACCAGCCAGGACGCCGGGTAAGAGGTGGGGTGGGAGACGGCGTGGCTGGCGAACAGAGACCTCCAGGAGGGGCAGAGGAGGCATATATGCCCCCCCCCCTGTCGCACTGGACGGACGTCACAGAGGCGACCTAGTTAGAGGGCTCCACAGAACCCCTCCAAAGACTAGAGCGGGTGGGCGGTGCCAAAATGGCACTAAAGGGCCGCCCTGCTGAGGTGGCCCCCTGCGGGGGCCGCGGACAGCCGCATAGTGCCATTATCGGCAACTTCTCCCACCCCCCGTCTGAGCATGCAAGAATGAATAAATACACAAGACAACTTTGTAGTGGGAAAATATTGCTGCAGGTTTATTCCATACAGGAGTATGCAATATGTGGGTTATCTTACGGGCGATCCAAGGGCGGGCAGCTGTGCCAACCTATGCTGCCCCCGCCCGCCTGGTGAGCCAGCACTGTGGGACACCCAGTCAGTGCTACCTTTGATGATCCTCTTCCGGATCACGTGACACGTTGGTCTGTTCTACTCACGCCCTTTTCAGGGCGGAGCGTAGCAGGGCAAACCCCCGGTTGGTCAGGCCCCCAACCGCCCGAAGGACTAACAGGGCGCCGTCGCGGTTTTCCAGGAACCTGCCCTGAGGCTCCTGGTCTTTGGCTCTGGCACCCCTACTGTGCCGCGCAGAGGTACCCTTACTGTACCGGTCTGCCGCAGAGGTACCCTTACTGTACCAGTCTGCTTCCAGATCGCCCTGTAACTCCGCCACAGCTCTGGAGGCGGCTCCCGTCGCCGCGAGAGCCCCCACCAAAACAGCTCATTTCCGACCTGCAACCGGCTTTCTAGGGCCTCGTGCATGTCCTAGTGGAAAGTATCCATGCCCACCTGTGGCAATTGCACCCAAGTTTGTCAACCTAACCTAGGCGTACGCCTGGATGGCCATGGTGACAATGGACCCCATCTTTAGCAAAGTAGCCTTAACATTAGCCTGGAACAGCTCGTCTCTGCTCTGCGAACTTACGCCATGAACTGTTCACTCTTACAGGGATGTTCAACGGCCTCCTCTGACTTAGCTCTGTGCCACCTCTGCGGGGGATCATCTCGGACCACCAGAGTTACATTGATCCATGTAGTTGCTGATCTCACCAAAACAGCTCATTTCTCACCAAAACAGCTCATTTCCAGGCCTCCTGCAAATCTAAGGGAAAGGATCCCTCCCTACTGGTGATAGATGAACCCCATCTATATCACAATAGCCCTTGACGTTAGCCTGGATCAGCTAGTATCTGATGAAACCAGAGGCCCTTCTGGCCTGTGAACCTGTGCCAAGAACTAATCCCCCTCCTGCGGGAAAGTTCCACTGCCTCACATGACCCAGCCCCGTGCCCACTCTGGGCGGGCCGAATTCAGACACCATGGGTCACATTGCCCCATTTATTTGCTGAACTCACCTAGCTGCCGTCCTTCTAGCACCGTGTGTGCCTGAACACCTGTGTCCCCATCTATGGGACGGCAGCCCACTGGTTAGGTAACTGCTCCCAACCCCGCCTGCCTACTTTGGCTATTCGGGCGAGGAGAATTGTGCTTAACGTTTGCACTGTCCCTCTGCTTTCTAAATCATGACGCATGGGCATGGTCATAACTGGAAGTATGTGCCAATGATCGAGGGTGCCCTCCTGCCCTTGCCATGCAGCCCTTATTCCTTATGGGAATTTCGCCTGCTCAGTTCCCTCTGTGGTGAAACCCCCTAGGCATAACAGCTTAGTTAACATGTCTGCATTAATACAGTGCGCACTGTCTGCAATATGGTGCCTGACGTTACCCTTGGGGCTAATGTAGGCTCCCACCTCCTGCAACCTTTAGTTTCAATCCTCCCGTATTTAAAGTGCTATAACACCATTTTCCACAAAATTGTGGGTACAGCGTCACCCTTGCTAGATGACCGCTTCCACAACCAGCCTATCTGCTGGGGCTGTCAGGGCGGAGAATATTGTGCTAACTGAAGCAACCCAAAACCTGCCCATAGAGCAAGGTGCCCCTACTCTGATGCAGTTGCCCAGGAATTTGCACTGGACCCTTTGGCTTGCTTAACTAAAGCTCGATCCCGTGACCCTTGGAGCTCAATCCAGCTATGGACCTCGTTTAAATGGTTATCCCTGGAATGATTGCCCTCCACAACTTCAAGTCCGCATTCAGCTTACTTTCCAGGCACCTTAAAATGCAGGGTTGGGCATACCAACCCCACATGACCAGGGGGTCATGTGTGTATCACCCATGATAATGTTAGAATCTAAGGTTCCCAGGTTCAAGGATTGCCGCAGCCCCTTTTGAGGGTCTGCTGAGACCACACTGCCTCACAGCACGTTACCCCGCTACCTCGTGTAGCTCCATTAATGCCCAGTTGTGTCCCTGAAAAGACACCTGACAGGATGAACTGTCTGATGAACCCGGAATAAGTGATAATAGGCAAGAGTGCCCTCATGTACTTGTCATGAATCCCTCCTGTCTTACAGAATTACACCTGTTCAGCTCCTGCTGAGGGGACTTCCCTTTTGCTTAACTGCTAACCCTGTGTGCAGTCGCGACATTAAATGGGTAACATCTCGGTTTGTGCCCACCTTAATGTGCTATGCTGGGAGCAACTAGGCACCCCCCATACCTTGTTTCCCCAATTGTTGGGACAGCAGCACCCTATGTTGGCTTCCAGCGTCCCCAACCCGCCTGGCTGGTCCCGCTCTCCAGGCGGGGCATTAGAGCTTAACGGAGCAACATGGAGCCTACCCTTGGTTCTAGGATGCATGCACTTACTGCGCCCAGTTGACCAGTTTGCACCAACCTTCTTGATTGCTAAACCCTAGTGAACCTCCTAATGGTGTCACATCTGGTTTGAAAGGGTAATGTATTGTGCCCACTATTAGCACCACCGCACCCTTTCGTGGAGTGACAACTGACAGTCCACCCTGCAGCTGACCCTGTTGCTTAATATGGCCCATTAATGCCCTTGCCTGTCCTTCAACGACCCTGGCGGCATAATGCCCAGCAGCTTGGTGAAGGGGGTTTTTGGTCCCAGCGTATGACCCAGCTCATACTAGTTTGCACAGTCCCGGTTAGCCTAGGTGAATGGTCCCTCTGAGCTCTGTGTGGGGCCTATTTCACACTTAAACAAATGCCTATTCTCCTGAATTTAGAGTGATGCAAGGTTGGACTGGCGGCTACCATTCTCACTCACGCCTGCATATACTAGGCTCAGAACACGGAACACTTGCTCTATAATCCCTTGGATTCCAGCCTGGCATTCCTATGTCCAGCTACGCCAATCGATAATGGCTCTACTTGATCATACTGACCGAAGACACATCAACCCTGCGGAAACCAGGTGGGGATGCTAACCTGCCCCCAAACTCTGCGGAAACCGCAGCAAGTGCAAGCTTGCAGCAAACATGACAAGCTGCCCACCAACAAACCATCCCCAGCACCCGGGGGCATGCCGCCAATCCTTGGCTTGTACACTGACGAGCTTAAGGTTAATAATGGTATCGAAGGACCCATCTCTGAGCGCATGCTTGCAACACTATCCACTGCCTCACCCTAGTCACTAAAACCACTGCCGGTAGCATGCAAAGCTAAGCCCATCCATAAATCACCTGCCAATGCGAGCGGACCACGCATTCGCCGTTCCCCAAGCCATCGGAGCTGTCGATGGTATGCACCTTTCCTCCCTTATCACAAATAAGAGGACCTCAAAATAAATGACCTTGTACACCACCTGTTCCTGTGTGTAATTTAATAAACAATGTTGTTCATTTATAATAGGAACCCAGGTCACCCAAACAGTGCACCTAACAACTGATTTACCTCTTGCTCCCCCTTGGTATTATTGTCAGGGAGGAGGAAAGAATAATGTTTGTAAATTAACCAAATGCCTTGGTGCGTGAACGTCCGCTGGTCGTACTTGTCAATGCAGCGGTTATTTAAATTGATAATACTGTGCATATGAATAACTATGAACAGGCAGCTGAGAATTTCACACGTTAGTAAATGTGAAACATTTTGGATTTGTCCATCGAATTGAGCCAGTCCCCACCAAAGGTGGAGTCATGCCCTCCCAAACTTCTGCTAGTGTACCAGGGAGCAGACAAGACAGTGGGGACAGGAGGGGAACAATGTGTATCAATACCTGCCCTTTCTTGAACTGGGGATGCCAAATGTTCTTCAATACATTGCGGCCTATTTGTGCATTAACTTTAGCTTACTGCTCCAGCCCATTTTGACCCCCAGCTTTGGTAGTAACATGCCCTTAATGGTACGTGACCTTCTACAAGCACTGCGCAGAGTTCCCCATGACCACTGGAGACTCCTCTGGTGACGCATGCCCCCGGTGGGGGTGAAGAGCTCATCCTTTCAAGGAGTCAGACCTCGTTATACAGCGAAAGAGGCACGTGGGGCACTCGAATGAGACAAAATAACTATTCTTTGCAAAGAGAACCTGTCCGTAACTATAGTCTATCTTGGGACAGAAGAAGAACCATGATATTATCACTGATCAAATCCGATGTCATATTCGCTACCTCTGGCATATTCTCATAAAATCGCCATATCTGACTGACACCGCACTCTCATCCTATGCTTTGTGTGATCTTGGCCCACTTTAGTGTGAGCAGAGCCCCGCGATGCATACTTGGCTTCATGGTCGATAATGCACAAGTAAACCACCCCCCTCCCATCAAGTTGGGTTGCACAGTACATAGTAAGGGTGCAGTGGGCTAGTTACTCTCCTGGGGCCCCAATGCCACTGCACTTGCGGCGCTAATGAAAGCTTTGTCGTTTTGGCTGTGTCAACTTTGTTGCCTGCCCCCTACAACCCCATGGAAATAGTGCTGAACTCTCGCTTACTACACTGCGGAGTGAGCCCACTGTATTCACCAAAGTTCTTCACAATTCCGCTTCTGACTAATTGGGAACACGTTCACCCCATGGTATCTTGGCGCTGCATAACATGTTTATGGTTACTCAACTCCATGGTACTCGTTTTATCGACCTCAGAAGGATACATGCTGAGTGGACCTACCAGGATCTGAACCTGTGACCGAGACATTGAAACAAGCCACTTTCTGTTCTGCCACTCCCCAGGCCTGTGGAATAGTCTCCCAGGGCCGACATCTGGCACTTGAACCCTTACTTGGACAGGCCCGAGCTAGAAACCCAGATCTAGACAGCCTGCCAACCAGCTGACCACGTCCAATACCAGAGTGTCACACATCCACTCCGTAGCCTGGATACTAAACCAGGCATAGATGTATCAGAAGACCTATCTCTTGGCGCCTGTCTACCACAACTTTCGCTGCGTGTCCTAGTCTGTTAAAACCCGGGCACAAGGTAGCCTGCCCAGCTAAGCCCATGAAGAACTCGCAAGACACCCCCAGCAAACGCCTGGCCAAGCAAACACTACCGGCCACCTCACCCCCGTTACCGTACCTCTCGTTGCAGTCGTTGCGTGAAACCAAGTCCACAACATGCCAACACAGGTTTGCCCCCAAATGGCAGTACGATTCACGATGGGAAACATGACATGAGAAAGAACACCACGTCCCCGCAACACTTACTTCCAAGTAATGCCCACCGCGATGGAGAGCACAAACCCCTGTTGCCCAAACCCAAGGAATGCAACACAAGGAGGCCCCCAGCGAAATATTTCCTAGTAGCTCCATATTTGCCAAAACACCGAAATGCCCGTCAATATCACTGAAATATAATCCTGGTACTATGGCATATTCCTAAAATGCACTTTACAAATGTAATTAACCCTTGGCGCTAGACCAATAGGTGTATTACCCAATTAAGTTATTTTCCTTCATCTTAGAAAGAGGACGGTTGTTATGTGCTAACCTGCAAGTCAAATCTAGGCAGCACTCGCAATAACCACCTGAGCTACACTCTCAGACTCGGTCCTACAGCGATCTCCGCTGGAGGCGGTCAATGGGTATACCATCAGTGATGTCCATCCACTTAATTTTATTAAGGAGGAGCGCAGGCTCAAAGTGTTCCAACCGCCCCCTTGGAAAATTTCATTTGACAGCAAGCTCCTAGCAGCTTTCTTCGGGTGACAGCGCTCTACAGTGTAGAGAAACACCCGCCAAAGCCGATGTATTCCCTTTCGCCGACTGCGCAAACCGCTGGTCCCCGCTCCAGCAAAGGTAAGTCATTAGGTCAAAATTAATAAATAATTAACACCTACAAGGAGTAATAGAAAGTTACAGAAGGTGCAACACTCACATCCCCTACGGTCTGAATCCAAGGATAAAACTCAAACGTATGCTATCATGGCAATATCAATGTCTGCAGGCAGTTCAGCATAGTGAAATAAATATGCGAACTTGGCATTTGAAACACATGCACTAAGCATAGCATGAATAATTTAATCATGAATAGCACAGAAATGATGCTAACCTGGTGTTACAACAATCTCAAAATGGCACTAGACGTCACTGTTGGAGAGCGTTTTAATCCTATGTACAGGACCTTGAGCAGTGTCTGCGCACTAGGCCAGATGTAAGGACTCACACAGCAATAAGATTGCTATGTGTGACATTTTCATCATTTCCATGTAATGGGTGATATTTCACCAGCTATGAGTGACCCCTTTTCACGAGCATAGTCAAACAATGAAAGACGATACAACATATTACTATCAGAAAATGCACCAATCTAGGGCAACAAAATCCCTGAGCTGCTCCTACCCCTGCTGCAAAGCATCCGAAACGGGAGGGACCTGAGCGCTGTACGTTTGCCTTTTTGGAAATAATGGAGGGCAAATAACCGAAGGGACTCCCACGTCGCGTCTACATCTAGGCTCGAACCCCGGTCCCCCGGACACAAGTCCGCCACGCCACCAGGTGACCTACACCCCTCCCATAAGCTCCTCCCACAATTGCTCCAGTGTGGCAGCACATCCTAAACCTCGGACTAGGGCCGTACTCCCTACACATCAGCAATACCTGTCTCTTATTCCAGTAAAGGAATATGTGTGTTCAGCCGGTCCATCCTTGCCGCAGACACCGACAATCCCGGGCTGCATGTGCTGGAGGGTCGTCTCAAACCGCCCGACCTGCTACCGCTGCTCGTGGTCCACCTAGGGCCAGTGACATCCCAGAGGCTCCGGGCCGTAAACATTAGATTTTACCGCAATTAATCGTGTGCACGCTTGATTAGGAATGATAAATTGCACCCGAACTTCTGCTTACTATTCACATCAGGCATCGGGTGCGGCCCGGACGAAAACCACATGCACGCCACACGCATTGCAGCCGCCATCTTCTGCCACCCATACTTAAAACTGAGCGCCAGGCAGCCTGACGCCGCCGAAAGCCCTCCCCTCGCACCGCAGAACACCGAGCATCACCCGGCCCGGCTCCATCCCGTCGGAGGTACGCAAAATTGGTGCGCCCCCGGTCCGAGAAGGGCCACACGGCCCGCACAAGCTCACCCTGCGGGGCGATCCAACGGCAGTGCACGCAGGGAAAAATCCAACATGTGCACACCTTGCCCATGGCCCCCCCACAACATAAAGTACCCCAGGCCTGCAGGATGGTGCATACAAGATATTGTCGAGCTGAGGCAGCCACTCCTCATTCCGCAGTAGAATGACGAGTGCCGCAGTACGAGGGGTATCCCACTAACAACCAACAGAATGTGACCCCCGCCCGTATAACTAGCCCTGAGCCACCATGCCGCTTCGCGGCGCATCCTAAAGCTGCACATCTCTGGCAGGGGACACTCTAATGACCCACACCGGGGCACAAAGCGGAGGGGGGTAGATAGGCCGACTCACACTCACACCGATGCTCCCGCCGCAACTCCAAAATGAAATGCAATCCAAAATCGAGTGTTGTTCTGACCCTAACGGTCAGGCCCATTGAGCTTCCTCCTGCCCCTTGCAGCGTTGACGCTGGAACCCTCATGGGGCACACCAACACCATCGGGTCACTACCGGGATCTCCCGCGCCACGCCAACACAACCAACAAACCACAGCCTCACACGAAGGCATTGGAGCGCTCCACACGAGCACTGCATCTACATTACCCTTCAGGCACAGGGAGATTAAGTGTTTTGCCCAGGATCACAGGGTGCGAACGCGACCCCGAGGCTCGAAACATGGTTTCCAGCACAAAAGTCATCAGTCCAACTGACCACATCCTCTCCCCACAACCACTGGAGACACGCTGGGAGAGGCAGGGGCGAAACACACCAACCCCGACTCACCTTGACAAACCCGACTAGGCGGCGCGACGATCACCCCGGCGAGCCTGGACAACGTTTCCAGCGCGGGGGGGGGGAGGAGATCGCTACAACGCCGGCCGACGCGAGACAACCAGTCAAGACGGCGTGGCTGGCGAACAGAGACCGCCAGGAGGGGCAGAGGAGGCATATATGCCCTCCCCCCCCCTGTCGCACCGGAAGGACGTCACATAGGCGACCTAGCTAGAGGGCTCCACAGAACCCCTCCAAAGACTAGAGCGGGTGGGCGGTGCCAAAATGGCACTAAAGGGCCGCCCTGCTGAGGTGGCCCCCTGCGGGGGCCGCGGACAGCCGCAATACACACGGAAGCTTGCCTAGTATCACGCAGGCGTCCATGTTTTGCAAATCACCTGATTTCGGAACAGCACAATGCAAATCGCCAATTTGAAAAACAAAATAGATAGGAAGTTAGAGAAAAATCAACACATGCGGAGACTATCACATCACCAGAACAGCTGATGCGAAACAACCCGAACAACCAAAGCAACCTGATGATCATATTAATATCAAGATACTGGAATGACCTGTGAGGGGCACCTGCAATGGAAGGGCAGGACAGGGAGAATGACTCTTAACTCAACACTCATCAAAACTTCTGCAGATCATGAGAAGGCTTGCTGAATATAACGCTTACCAGATGGGACTGAGCATGCCTAAATGGCCATTTATTATTTATTACGGTGGGTTTATATGGTCTTGCAAACCACCGTCCAGTTATTACTCAGGGAGATATTCCTTAGTAGGGTAACTTCTGAATATCTTCAAAAGTGGCAGCCCATCACAAGGTGGCCAAAGGTCAGAGCTACAAGAGCGCCCATCCCTGTAGCCATCAGGATGGCCCGACCCCTACTATAATTCAGGAAAGAGCTGACGGTCCACCTCTTAAAAGAACACTGGATCACAACAAAATATTAGTCCGCTTCCACTCTCAGAAACCAGCTACCCCTCCAATCACTTTTATCTTTGCCTTTCACGGTGTTCAGCGCTATGTTGCCTCACGGCTAAGTTTGCCCTGTACACATACCAAATACATACATACATACATGGGCTGATTTACTGAGGACTTGCGTTGTCCTTGCGTGACACAAGTCGTCACAAGGCACGCAAGTCCTTAAATGGGACTATTAAAGCCATGCAAGGGTCCATTTGCACCACCTTGTTTGACCTTCTAAAGAAATGTAATGCAGCACAGCGGCTTGCGCAGCATTATATTTTGTTGTGGTCGACGTTCCATGGGTGGAGAATAGATGTTCCCGTGCATAGATCCATGGAATCTTACGCAAACCCAGACTTACTAAAGGCACTAAACTTGGTATTGCTCCAAATGGTGCGCCTATCACAGAGAGATGTTACGAGGAGAGATATCCTTATTTCTCCTTGTTAGTTACTCTTTCTATGCAATGCATTCTGCATCACGCATAGAAAGAGGAAATTGCCTTTTAAGATAATTTTTATGAATGAAGGCATCCCTTCCTGCACAAAAACAATCCTGCCTGTAATGCAGGCACCCTTGCAGCATGGCACAAGGGTCCCTGCATTGGTGCTAGGCAGCAAACAGTGCGCCAGCGCTAGGAGAGAGCAGAAGTGAGCCATATTTCAATAGGTATGGCTAATTTCTGCTCTCTCCCTTGCACTCAATGCAATGCAGCAAGTTGCTTTGCCGTGTTGCGTGGCATATTACTAAATCCTCCCCACAGAACTTTAGCCCACAAATGGAACAGGGACATCACCATGTTATGCTCCAACAGCTTCTAGCCATGGTAGTTGGTGTGACCTTACTGTTAAAGAATAGCATCTAGCTCAGTTTAGCTGGCAGTGTTGTCCATCCTATTTCGAACTTCATAAACCAGGTAACTCCGCTAGTAGAACTCCCCGGTGCAGTGGTAAGGGTTAGAACCTCAGCATTTTAAAATAAGTGTCTTGATACTAAAGAATAGTAATTAGGAAGATGGGTCCTAAGAAACATCTGCCATGCAAGCTCTTTCCTCTTCTAAAGTGAGACCGATGGCAGAAGTATGCAATGACTCTTACAAAGCTTTGATCATTGAGCATGGAATAGCAATTGCCTACACCCTCTTGTATTCCATATTTTTATTTTAAAATTTCTTTTATCGAATTTTGTTATTAACGTATCATAAGCATGAAACATATCTCAAATACACCAACATCGTTCTTTGCTACAGGCAAATCATTTGTTATGCTATGCCTAAGGATAAAGGGGCATATTACCAAGGATTAGCGATATTTATCGCTAACCGCGCTTAGCGTGTTATTTGGTAACGCCACCTATCGCTGGAAATTATCGCAGAGATAACACCCTATTAGTAAGGTTTATCTCCATAGCGATAATATTTCCAGCGATAAGCGGCTAAAATGCGAGAATATCGCTGGAAAGCCAGCGATATTCTTGCATTAACGCTTAGGTGGATTCAGCATTAGAATCCACCTCCTATACTTCAAACAGGTAAGTCATCCTCACTAGCAGGTGTTAAAATCTAGCGATAAGCGCGCTTAGCGCGAATTATTATATCGCTTCGACTGCCTTGCTAATAGGGGGTAGTGGTGTTAGCGACTGTTTTCAGTCGCTTTTTAGTGAGAACGCCTTCCTTGCATGTCATTAGCGATAATTATCGCTGACATGCAAGGCGATGGAAAACGCGGCCTCTAACGCCTGAAAGCTGTCGCTAACGCCTGTTAGCGACAGCTTGCTAATAGGGCGATAAAATTATCGCCGCTTTAGCGGCAAAAAGTGCCGCTGAAGCGGCGATAAAGCCCTTGATAATATGCCCCAAAGTCTACAAGATAAAGGTGAAAATACGTCATTCGCATTAGTCATGTGTTGGTATAACACTAGTTGGCAGAGTTGTAGAAATGACAGGAAGTAAAGAAGGAATGAGAGAACAAACTACAAACAACAAACCTGACAGGCTGTCTGCAACTATTCAGGTGGAGAGCGGCAGGTGAATGGCGACATCATGCATAATTCAGTAAATTAGCCAGGAGGGGGATGTTGGACAGTATCTGTGTGTGTCCGTGTGGCAGTTGCTGGGGATGGACCACCAAATTTCTAGTACTAGGGGCCCAGAGGCTGTAGTGAGGGATGTGATGGCATGGGAAGCTTCAGAGTAAGCCTGCGTGGTGCTGAGGGCGACCTTGCATGATGCATCAGCTATTGGTAGGACGTGCTCCTCCCAAGGGGCAGCTTCTAAGGTAGGGGAGTATTGTCTTTGGTCTATGACTGAAAGCAAAGTGAAAGTCTTGTAAATTAATGCAGGGTCCACGTCATTCAGGTAAGTAGATATCTTTATTCAGCACAGAGCAAACAGAACAAGCATTGGCATAGCCAATAGGTCTCGCCTTTGGGACCTTATAAGTGTTTAGACATGCAACACTTGATGTTGTTGCACCAAGGATATTGTGCTGGATAACTAAACACTTATAAGGTCCCAAAGCGAGACCTATAACTATGCCAGTGCTGTTAGATTTGGTTTTGTAACCAAAACTACACTTTAACAGTGTGTTTTTCAGTTAATTTCTGCGTTTTTAAACATACCTTAAGGTTTTCTTACCAAAGTTAACCGTAACTTTACTTTAATATTTTGAACTTAAGTGGCAGAAGGGAATTCAGTGCACATAGGTGACGACAACCAAATTAGAGAAGAAACTGCAAGTTTGTCCTATTGTTCTCAGCCCCTCAGAAACAAAATGAAGCATTCAAATGTTTGCCCTGAAGCACAAGTCAGGGTGCACTGTGAACAAAGATGACAAAGGCAACCGTCAGGCCTAGGAGCATGAGCATGGTCAGTAACACAGTCTGCTTTTGGTTGAATGGAGGATGCCCACCTAGATCAAGATGGGCTGTTGATGTGTATGGAAAGCATGGCACTTCAGGTTGGCAGGGTCTAGGGAATGTTCACACTCCTTTTGAATGTCACCAAAGGCCGCTTCTAAATGGTTTTCTAGTAGTGGTGTAAGCACTTATCGCCAAAAGAGTTTGAGTAGTGTATTTATGCTGATGAAAAGGAATGGTGCTGATGCGCTCCTTTGCCAGAGTGGTAGAAATCGGGTCACCAAAGAAACCCGCCGGTCTGAGGCCATAGAAGGGGCTTGATGCTGTAAGAAAATCACATTTTGAATTTGTTGGAGATTTGTCAGGAAACGGGAGCCTAGCCTACGACGTGTAATATGTCCATAATAAATCCATTTGATATTACCGAAGGTGCAATACTCATATTAGAAAGACCATATTTATAAGATTATACTGGTTTGTCCTTTGGTATGCTCATGAAATTCTCAGTCACATCTCATTAATGCATATATTTAATTTATTGCTTTGTCTTTACTATAGTTTTTGCACACAAGTAGCAGACAACACGTGTCTTGCTACCAGGTGGCACAGTCACATGTTTTTTTTCCAAGGCTTATTGTAGCAGTAAACAGTTTTAAATGGTGCTCATCTCGGTAGGTCATATTTGTGTCTCGGTGTTGTGGTAGACAGTCTCATGAAGTCTGTCACAGTTGGAGCTCACGCCATTTAAATCTTGGACTTGGTGCTTACCAGTAGGACTTATCTAGCGCATTCTCATTTCAGGACATTCTAATTAGGGCAACAGTGGGGGCGGGTTCACTTACTAAAGCCCTACTCTATCTGAACAATGTAATTTTACTTTGTATTTGAGGTCATGCCGAGGCAATAGGATTATTCAGAGCTACACAATGGATGCTTAGTATTATAGTAAGTGTACACAACTTTCATACCCCCAAACCTGCTTCTTGAGCCATCCCAAGCACCTTGGAAAAACACGAGCTAGAATGGCAGAACTAAACATTTATAACATGGACAGATAAGGTAGTTCTGATTAATATTGCTGCTCCATATCAGTGAGGGCAGTAGTAACAGACTTGTGGACGCAACTGATGGACCCTCACATTTTCCCAAAAGTAGATGCCAGGGTAACCAGACCTGGCTAAACACTGCAAGTCCTGGGAGGAGAAGCAGGATCCAGGAAGATGAGGGAGAGGCGTAGTAGTTCCCCTCAAGGATGTTGCAGCATATCCCAGTGGGCCCTAAATCGAATGTGTGCTCCCGGATGACAGCTGGGATGGTAAACAAACCCTCCGGATTCAGACGCACTAAAGGGCCCCCAGACATGCATACAACTTCAAAGGGAGAAGTGCAAACTGACATGGTGGCACAGAAGAGGTTAGAAGGAAACCATTACCACTTTGGTCACCATTTTAAAGAAAGTGAATGTGGAAAAATCTAGCACAGCAGTAGACTTGTTCCTGTAGGAAATGGAGTCACAAATAGTGGGCAGAGGCTGGATCACAGCAACAGAGACCGATCTGAAGTAAAAATGGATTAAAGGGGATGTCTCAGAAACTTGGCAATCCACAGACAATGGGTAACCAGGGCTCTTCTCTTAAACTCCAAGGAAGAAAGGCAAATGCACTAAGTGTTGCAAATGTATGGGCAACTCAGAGCTAGTAGTGTTGAAGGAAGCATTGCTAATACCTTTTAGAACCAGCTATAGTAGGGAAAAGTTCAAGTGGATGAACTCTAGTGTGTCCGCGAAAGGATCAGGGTGACAGCATGGTGGAGCCAGAAAGAACTGCTTATACAATTGAAGGAGGGCGAAGGCATTGCTCTTTCTTAGCGTGAGTGCTAACAGAAGGTGTTTTTGCCCCCCAGCATGAAAAAGCTACATGACTTGGCATTCACTTAGCAAAGATGGCCATGTATAAGAACCAATTAGGAAACGTAAAAAAAAAGGTACAACACCACCAAATTGTTAGTCACACTGTACATAGAAGCTAGTACACGGAAGCAACATATTTTTGCGACTCAACTCCGCCTACACCGTTAGTCCAATTAGGCTCTTAACTCCACCCTTGGAACCTGGACTTACATAATCCATCATCATGTACTCACTATAAAGCACTGCAGCGAAATCATCAAAAACGACCCAAGTCCTTTATAAAGTAGTCCTTTGGCACTATTTAGATAGATCTACCAAAATGTACATTTTTTTTGCTTATTCTGGTTCCAACTGAATTTAGCAATTTTGTTTTTAGCAGCCCTTTGATGGCAATCTTATACAATATTTAGCCTCGTGAGTACTATTAGAAAGTGTATTTTTCAGCACAATGTAATCAGTCCGATGAACAAAATTCCAGTAGATGTAGGCCTAGGCGAGTTCTGTAATTAAATGTGTAAATATCCGCGCAAATAAAACCCTTCGCCATGAATGGTCGCGGCCCCTCCGCATCCTCTGGCCCAGGCCCCGCTCTGAAGTCTGCTGGGCAGTTAATCACTTTCTAAGAGACGGGGTGAGTGAATGGTGCCGCGGGGACAGCTGGGCAGGAAGGGGGCGCAAGGCGAACAAAGCGGACAGAGACTGGAGGCAGAAATGGTGAGGGGTGGAGGTGGGGGGTGAGAGACTGCGTCTACCAGAGAGAGCGTCGCACGGATGTTAACAATAGCTAGAAAGAGGGCCAGGTGAGAGCAGGGGGGCGCAGCCAAAGTAAGGCTGGGGTAGACAGCAGGCCGCGGGTAGGGAGGGCGAGTACAGGAACCAAGAAAGTGTGAAACAGAAGAGTTAGTAGGGGGAGAGAAACAAGAAGGCCATTGGGAGCAAATAATTAGATGCATTGTTTGTGTCTATTTTGGATAATTCACTCATGTTCTACGGCCTGCTCCCCCTCCCAGCAGAATTGGTTCAAACACAAATTGGTAATGAGCACATTGATTCAAATGGAGAGGGCAGCAAAAAGCAACCATGCAGACCGAGTAAGCAAGGGTTAAATAAAGCAAGAGGCAATCTAGAGACTGTGTTAAATTAATAGGTAGAAAATGGACAGTTGGAAATGGTCAGGATATTCTTACTTTAGGTTATGTGCACTCATTCCATTTGTAGCTTGCTGGAGATCTGCCTTCAACATTACAGAGTCGCAACTGAAGCGTTGCTTGATATGTCTTACATGTTTGCAATATTAATAATCCAGCTCAGAAATGAACACCTCAACCTGAAAGCGATGTCACGAACTGTTTCCAGGGATGTTTCGTCACCTTCTGTTTGAAAGAACACTGGCTCACAAAAGTACCGTGATACCCGACACTCACTGCTGTATGCGAAACTTATCAAATCTGATGCTGCGGTTTGCCATTTTTGAGCAAACGCACACTATACTGATGCAATTTACTTCAAAGATTACTGTGGCAATAATTAAGCAATATCTATAATTTACATGCCAACCCTCCAGGGTTAGGAGGGGTACCACCGATTGTTGCTAGGTGAAAATGTCAATATATTAGCTGTGTTTTTTGTTGTTGTTTCCAATGCAAGAAAACGAGAATATCGATTTCTCTGGTTATTTTCCCTAAGTTTTCCTGTTATGCTTTTTCAGTCTTTGGCATGCATGGTATAATACGCCTGAAATGAACAGGGATTGACAGGCTAAACTCATCACGTCTCATACTTGCGAGATGCGATGACAAAATAAAACAAGTTTGACGAGGAGAGGAGGAGGCAGCAGGGGGAGGGGAGAGAGGAGGGGGCCTCGCCTGTTTCCCTTGCTGGAGCGAGCAGGGGCACCATCTGTTTGCAAGGTAATTACAAACCAGATGGTTTCAAGCTTCGCTCCCGCAAGGGAGATTGCTAAACGTGCACGCGTTGCCATTGAAAGCAATGCAAAGCGTGCACGTTTTTGGCCGAAAAAGTGAATCGATTCCTAAAGGTCTCCTCCTATGCAGCGGACCTAAAAAGGACCTTTTCTCAGCTGGTCAGCAGCAACTGCCGAGCCAGGAACGTTCCCGTTTAAAGCATAACATAGAACCTTTAGGCAAGGTTCTGAAAGGCATAGAAAAGGAAAACAGCAATACAATAAGAGAGCAAATGTGCAAAGGAAGAACAACTTTACAATACAAAGCTTGTCCCAGTCCGGGGAAATGCGATGCTCCTGGAGGCCTCTAATTTCCTCTCAGAACTGTGCTCTCCGCCTGGGCCCAGACCATCAATGATTGGTGCCAGGTGTTTACACATGGTGGATAACCAGCTTTCCATTATTGTGTGGTGGAGCATTTCGCAGCAGGCAAGGCTAGGTCTAGGAAATGATGGTTAGCTTATTTTTCTTGGTATGTTTAAATGAGCCTACAGGACAAACCTTACATCTGTGTTAGGTAGAATACCCCATTACTCGGGCAAGTTGTTCGTTGATGGTCATCCGATATTGACATAATGACAGGCAGGACCAGAGCACGTGCAGTAGATCAACACTAACCTTGTTACAAAGGGAACAGCAAGTGTTTGCCTCAGGAAAGAACTTATTTATCTTGGCGGGGTGAGGTAGTCTCTATAAAGGACATAAAATTGAATTATTTTAATCCTAACATTCCAAGAAATTATAGCTGGATAGGCCAATTTCCTCTCCCACTCTTTATCGTGAAGTACCCTCTCGATTTCGGTTTCCCACCTGTCCTGAAGTCTGAGCAAGAAGATCTGTGAGTGTTCACCTAGCAGCTTGGTCAGCCAGCTGGTAAGCCTCCTGTCGATGCTTATGGTGTTAAGGTATTGCAATAGAATGTAGGTTTGTGGCTCGGTCGTCACAATATTTCAGCTATTACAAAATGTGTATTACAGCATTTGATATGTTATAAAGTGCCCCCTGTGAATGTTGAATTCTTCTGCTAACATATTAAATGATAGGAAGTTCGCCATCCTGAAAAAGGTCATCCAAGGTTGTTATGTTTACAGTGCATCAATATTGCAGATCAGAAGATGTCATGAAGCTCCTATTCTTGGGGTAGCCTACCAGGGTGATACTAGGGGGTGGTCTGGGTTGTTATACGTTAGCTCCTTTGGAAACAGTGGCGCACCGTCTGGGCTAAACAAGTATATGGAGGAATCTTTTGTCCTCCATATACTGATCCATTTGCCCATTACTTAGCCCTGACAAAGCCATTCATACTGGGCAGGTGAAACAACCAGAGGAGATTGTAACGGTACCAATGAGGCAGTTGCCTGTTAAGGAAAAAGGAGAATTAGTGAAATGTCTATTCATGCCACCATTGTGACAGCGCATTAAAAGCTGACATACAATTTACAAGACAAAGTTGAATCAGTGTGTTGTGAAAGCTCCGCTTTGCAGTTCTCCCTCCCTCACAAAGTCTGAGTCACTTTGTCTCCAGTACCAACATGAGCCTCTGCCGGCCCAACCACTGACCACCAGATTCCTAACCGCACCACACTTATAAGATGAATGCACTAATCATTACTTGTTAGCCAATTGTCACCTCTCACCACTTTTCTGCTCTACAGAACCCCCACCAGACCATCTGTTTTCGATTCTTATAGAAGCCCATTAAAGAAACCTCCACTTTGCCCACTTCACTGACTGCATGTTGGACCTGGCATCCTTTTCCTCCAACATTTTGTCTTCCATCCTCCTGTTTTTGCTGACTTCGATTTGACTGGTCATAGGACTGTGAACACTTTACCACTGCTATCCAGTGCTAAAGGGCTTGTGGTCACTCCTTTAAACATAGTAGAATTGGCGTACACCAAATTGGCACTTTCTAAATTACTTGTAAGTCACTAGTAAAGTATTCTACATGTACCCAAGGCCTGTAAATTAAAAGCTATTAGTGGACCTACAGCATGTATTGTGCCACCCATTTAGGTGGCCTTTTAAACATGTCTCAGGCCGGCCATTGCAGCCTGTATGTGCAGTTTAAACTGCCATTTCGACCTGGCAAAATAACCCGTTTGCTATGCCTAAACCTTCCTTTTTAATACATATAAGTTACCCCTATGGTAGGCCCTAAACATCCCAGAGGGCAGGGTGTAGTGTATTTAAAAAGTTGAATATGTACCTTTAAGTTTTAAATGACCTGGTAGTGAGAAACTTTTACATTGGGCTTTCACTACTGCAAGGCCTACCTCTATCATAGGATAACATTGGGCCACCTTATTACATTTAATAAGCGCTAACTTTCAATTGGGAGTAAGTAGGAATATTGAGTTTGGTGTCTAAAAATTGTAATTTGAAACCCTCTTTAATTGTAAAGTCGGATTTCAAGTCCAATTCTGAAATTGCCACTTTTAGAAAGTTGGCATTTTTTGTCCTAACCATTTGGTGTGCGCAGCCTGTATCCTGGATCACGTGGCTAGGGATAGCTGGCATTTGGTCTTTGTGTATTGGTCCCAGACAGGGAGACAAAGGGGGAATAGGTGTTGGTACGATAGGACATCTCTGCCTTGATAGGAGGGAAGAGCTGTCACCTACCACACTTGCACATCACAAAGCCTCTGCCTTAGCACACTCACAAAGGGTTTTACACTAGTCTTTTGTGCCCCAGACAAGATGGGGCCAGGTGATCCAGCGCTAACAATAAAAATTCTTCTCCTATATGCTTCGGTCATCCAGGTACAACTATCCCTCCAATACTCAGACTATATCCATATGACGGTGGGGCCCATAACACCGCACATGCATTCACTCACTCATTTATTCCCTGGATTTCCTCCGTCAGTAACCTAGGAGAAAAACAGTAAAACGATTCGCTGGAAGGAGACGGGATACCTCTTTTAACGCGACATAATATTTCTCATTGTTTTAAGGTATTCCGCTCATTGGTCGATGGACCAACTAGTAGGAATCAGTTGATGGTGATTAAGACCAGCTCAATCACAATAAACCTTCTAACATTTTACATTAATCATTGAGCTAAAGAACCACTGAGTCATTTGTTTAAAGATAATAAAATTTATATAAAGTTTAGAAGCATGAAATAAGTTTTAGGTTTATTATTCAGATTATTACATTTGTTATCATTATACGAATAAATTGAAATTGCAATGCATACCTATTAGATGGAAGAATGAAGTTCGTCACGGCAAGAACTCCCAAAATCTCTATCTATCTGTTCTGGAAAAGTCTAATAGTTCTGAATGGAAAAATCTATCAAGAATAAAAGTTCTTCAAAAAGCAGCATCTTATGCTCAATTAAAATATAAAATAGCAGCAGCAGCCTCAGCTCGTCAGCATCATCAGCAGCAACTCCATGCGCAACTAACAGCAGTCAAAAACGGCAAAAAGCAGCTCCCAGCAACCAGCAGCATCTCTCATAATCATAACCAACCCTCCCCACCAAGAGTAGGTCTTCTTATACCTAATTCTAGCTTACTAAATAAAAATGTTGCATCTTTATGGCGAGATTCTCTCTAATTGGTCCATTTGAGTCCATATACATCTTTTATCAAACTTCCTTGTTCTAACCAGTTCTTTGTGGAATGTCCATACTTGCATCGTTTCCCACAGTTCGTGACATTACTCATCCGCTTCGATCAGTCCAACTTGTATCACTTTCCGATACTTTTTAGTATCAACAGTTCCTTTTGTCCATTTATTCTTTTTGACTTCTCACGCTTCTCGCTGACCCATCTTGGCACACATTTATTCAGTAAGGTCACAATAGCCTTGACCATACTTTCATCCTAGGCTCTTGGAACGATCACGTGGTCATTCTTGTTCCACGGCCTTTCTCCTTTTCTACATTTCTCCTCGCGCACGCGTATTCTAGCTCATGGCGGCCATTTTATATCGCTGCTCAACAGGCCTAAGCGCACTATTTACAAAGATAAACAAAATATAATTAAGAATAAAGAATATAAACCCTTTCATTTCCCTCCCGTCTTTCTACGTACCCCAATTAGGTATTACCTAGCAAAAAGCAACATATAAAGCTGTCCCTTACTTACCATTGCTTTATTTTGCCACTACACGTTTTGTTTTCAAAGCACAAATCATGCATTTTATTATTCTGCAAATATTAGGTTATGTTAGCCACGTCAACAATTATAAGTAAATTAGTTTGCACACAAAATAGCGTGTTACCTTTAACCCTTCACATGTAACATACATTGTTGGTTATTTACTTAAACGAACTTGTTTGTTAATCATTTTACGTAAATTATTAGGAGGTTAAATGTTTTCTTTTACCCTGCTCCATCACAGGTTAGGGAGGCAGGAAATTCCAGGCACCTCTGGGGTTTTAACCTCCAGATAGTTCTTCTACTTCAAAGCTGGCTCCAGGTATAAATATTGGACCCTCAGACTCAACTATTCATTTCACCTCTGGACCTGTGGAAGACTCAAAAGGACTGCTGTGGGCTGCTATTCTATTGACCTGCTGCCTTAGTGTAAAGGACTGGACCTGCATCTTGAATCGACGACCACTAGAGTGACTCCAAGGACAAGTTGGCTGGCCTCCTGATCGGAGCCTCAGGGACAGAAAAGGCTCCAACCACCTTGAATGAAGTACCTGGACTCTGTCTGATGTGTGTCCTACAACGCAAGTGGTGCAACCACAGTCCTGGACCCTTGGAAGTGGGCAAGAAGGTACTATGCCAGCCCAGCTGTGGTCCAGTGAGGAGCACCAACGCAGCGCGACACATCTCTTCGCAACCGCATCAGAACCAACACTGTGCGATGCATCCCCGACACAGGACCTCACATCGCAGCTTTATCAGAACTGCCACTGCGCAATGCACCCTTGATGCAGGACCTACTATCGCAAGCGCATCGTCAACGGCATCCTCGTCGATGACACAGGACTTTGCCATCGCAGCCCTGCAGCTTTTTCAGAACCTCCACTGTGCCACGCATCCTTGACGCAGAACTTCGCATCGCAAGCCCCTCGTCGATGGCATCCTCAACAGCAACACAGGGCCCTACATCGCAGCCCTGCAGCTTACTCTGAACCACTGCTGTGCCACGCAACTTCGACACTGGATCTCGTAACGCTCTGCAACCAGGATTTAAGGTACTTTGTTCAGCCGGCCTAACTTGTTCCCTGCATTCAGCCCATGTTCCATTGTGGTTAGCCTGAAGTTGTGATTTTGTTCTGGTCCGGCGCGACCACATACACACAGTTGGCACTTTGTTCTTTTAGGCACTATTTTCGCTAAAATCTTTTAAATTACATATCTTCGGTTATACTGATTGGATTTTTGTAGTTTTGGCCTCAAATAATTTATTACATTTTACTCCATTTGTCTAAATTGGTGTAGGCTTTTTCTTGTGTTATGTTTTCACTTTATTACCGCAGTCCTCACCCTACTAGACCTCTCGGCCACCTTTGACACCATCTCCCACCTCACCCTAGTCACCAGACTCCACGACGGCGGCATCCGTGACAAGGCTCTGGACTTGGATCCACTCCTTCCTCACCGGCCATACCCAGCGAGTCAGACCACCACCGTTCCTCTCAGAACCCACGGAGATCAGTTGTGGAGTCCCCCAGGGTTCCTCCCTGAGCCCCACCCTCTTCAAAGTCTACATGGACCCCCTCACAGCCATCGTCAGAAGCCATGGACTCAATATTGTCTCATACGCCGATGGCATCCATCTGATCCTCTCCCTCACCAGTGAACCCTAAACTGCCCGAACCAACTTCCACAGTGGAATCAAGGCAGTTGTGACATGGATGAAAGACAGCTGCCTCAAGCTCAACTCGTACAAGACTGAAGTTCTCATCCTGGGAACCACCGTGTCAGCCTGGGACGATTCCTGGTGGCCAGCCACTCTGGGTGCTCCCCCCACCCCGATAGACCACACACCCTTAGAATCATACTGGACTCCTCGCTCATGATGGACTGCCAAATCAATGCAGGTCCCTCAGCCTGCTTCCACACGCTCCGGCATCTCCGAAATACTTTCAGATGGATCCCCAAAGAATCCAGAAGGACGGTCACCCACGCACTCATCACCAACAGATTCAACTACGGCAACGCACTCTATGCCAGCGTCATCCAGAAACAGCTCAATAAACTACAGAAAGTCCAAAATGCTGCTGCCAGACTGGTCTGCGACATTCCCCTCCGCAGCCACATCACGCAATACCTCCGACAACTCCACTGGCTCCCAGTTATCAAGAGAGTCACTTTCAAGCTCCTCACTCATGCCTACAAAGCCCAACACAACAAAAGCAGCATACTGGAACCACCGCCGCACATTCCATGTTCCCACCAGACAACTCCGATCCTCCCAACTCACCCTCGCCTCCATCCCCAGGATCCACAAGACCAGAACTGGAGGAAGATCGTTCTCCTACCTCGCCGTCAAGACATGGAACACCCTGCCTCTGCACCTCAGGCAATCAGCGTCGCTGACCCAATTCAGGAAGGACCTCAAGACCTGGCTCTTCGAATTATCCTCCACCCAGTCCAACCAGCAGTTCCCACCCCCAGCTCCTTGAGACCCTCTCGGGCGAGTAGTCATGCTTTACAAGCCCCTTATTGATTGATTGATTGATTACTGTTTGAATTGCTGCACAAATACTTTACACATTTCCTCCAAGTTAAGCCTGACTACTTTTGTGCCAAACTACCAGAGGGTTGATTACAGGGTAATTTGGTGTTTGCTTGTGTTTCGCCCTGACAGGAATTGTGGTTGATGCTTGAGTAGGGTTTCACCCCCTCCACCAGTAACCCAATTTCCTACACTTCCCATTTTACAATGCCTCATACTCTTTATCCTACACCCTCCTCAAATCTCCTTCCTCTCACACAGTGATACGTCTGTGCCACTTCTTGTTGGCAAAGGTCTTCTTCAACTGAACTTCAGCTCTTGTGCTTCTGGATACAGATAGTCCTGCGTGCCTCACGTTTTATAGGTGCACTCTTGTACGACCACAATAAAATAGGCAAGATTACGTGTTTCTATTCTTCTTATCCACAGCCACAATCACAAAAGTGGTGTGTGTTTCTCTTTCACGTGTTTCCACTGCTGAAACATTCCTTAAAAGTTGCCCTCAAGCCACACTCCTCATTGTTTGTGATACAGGGCAGTGCATGCTTTCTCCCCGTCCTCACCTATCAGTGTGCAGGTCTGCTTGTTTATACTTTCCCTTGCCTTGGCCTTGTCTTCTGATCTCTTATCTACCCTTTTCTTCTCCCAAGACTCTGCTGTTCAGAACTACCAGACCACCTTGGGAATCTCTTCATCTAATCCGGGACAGACGCATGCTCTTGAAACTAATGCGTAAAAATGGGAAAACTGCAAGGGCAGCACATTTCTCAGTTGGCAAATCAACCTTCTGATCATCAAAGTGGGGCTCCACCTACTTGCTTGCGCCTGAATAACCTCTTGGTCTTTCAGCTAAGCAACCAGAAATGTGGTTTTGGCCTGGCATATGGATTTTTTGCACACCTAAGTTAAAGTTATATGTGTAAAAACATTGATCGATTGACCCCACTATCAGTATATGTATTTGAGACTGTGTTTAAAGTTAAGCGTTGGTATAACTGAAAGTAGAGCAACGTCAGAGAGATAGGGCTTTAACTACTGAAGTGATGTTTCTCCATTTCCTTTAATCACAACCACTAAATTCATCTTATTTATTTTGAAAGGAAGTGGCACAGGGCAATGCACTCACTACCATCACATCACCGTAAGTCAGCAATGTTTTCAAAATATCACATAATCTGTAGAAAGAGACACTGTAATTAATCATCTGAAGTGTTGGTGGATACTGTATTTTCGTCCTATTTCTTTCTCTTACATATCTATAGTTTGTTTTAGAACATTGATATCTGTTTCTAGGGGATATGTTGTTATTTTGCTTTGGGGAGAGGAGTTGGCCTAACGGCTAGTGCGGTCGACCTCGAAGCTGGGGAACCGGGTTCGAGTCTCGGCAAGGAAGCTCAACATCCTGTGATTCGGGCAAATCACTTAATCTCCCTGTGCCTAACAAAAATGAATGTGTCCTCATGTAATGCAACTGGTGCTCGTGTAAAGCGCTCTGATACCCGATACCCTTGGGTCAAGTTTGTGCTATATAAAACTCTGTAAAATAAAAAAAATAAAAAATAAGTAGGATCTCATACAGCAAAAACATGCCTACAATACACTAAAACACTGAATGGTAAGGCAAAACAACAGCAGGGAAATACCAGACCCCAACAACAAATCAGTTTATTAATGCATGTTTAGCCCTGTGGTAATACAAATATCCTAAAACATCTAGGGGCATATTTACAATAAAGTGGTGGAGCGCGTGTTAGCTCTAAAACAGCTAATGCCGCGCTCCGCCACTATAGAAACACAGGAATGCACTGTATTTACAAAAATACTGAGCACCCCCTGCATTTCTCCCTGCGCTGGCCCAAAATTCAGCTGCCTAGTGCCAACGCAGAGACCCTTGCACCATAGTGCAAGGATGCTTGCGTTGAGGGAATGATTGTTTATGTGCAGGAAGGTGTCCCTTCCTGCACATAAACCATCCAGAATGGCGATTTGTAACTTCTGTGTGCTGCATTGTGCAGCACACATAGAAGTTGCAAATCATCATTTTTTTTAATGATTGTTTATGTGCAGGCAGGGGTATTCCCAGTTGTTTGCCCTGAGCTACGCCCTCGGGCAGCACTTTCTCCAATTCAAAATTACTACCTTTCAACCCTTTCGAATAAATAATTGGGAAATGTATACATTTCCCCAAAATATTACAGGACTGGTGTAAGAATAGTAAATAAGCCTCCTTGAATATTTAGAAGAAAGTTGCTCTTTCCCCAAATATTCTAGGACTTGAGTTAGAATATTAATTTTGACCTTTCAGTGTCCGCCACACACCCCTGAGCACACAGTTCAGGAGAAGAAACACAGACGAGCGGCGGCAGGAGGCGAGAGGGAAATGGGAGGGCAAAGAAGGGAGCTGAGTGTTAAAGCATTTGTTGGAATTGTCCCTTTCTGCAGGGTCACCCCAAACTTTTTTGCCTTCCTCCTCCTCTTTCTCTAACCTTGTTTTTGTTGGCTTTACGAATCTGGGCACTTTGCCACTGCTGATTAATGCTAAAGTGCAAGTGCTCTATAATTAAAACATGGTAACATTGGCTTATCCACCATTGGCATATTTAATTTACTTATAAGTCCCTAGTAAAGTGCACTACATGTGCCCAGGGCCTGCAAACTAAATGCTATTAGTGGACCGGTAGCACTGATTGTGCCACCCACTTAAGTAGCACTCTAAACACGTCTCAGGCCTGCCACTGCAGAGCCTGTGTTGTGAGAAAGGGCCCTCTTTCTTGCATGGTATGCCCCCACTTTTTGCTGAATTGCTGATGTGCTTTGACTGAGTGTGCCCTGGGCTCCTTCCAATCAGGTACCCAGGGCCTGTGTTCCTTCCCTAAAACTGCATTGAAGCCTAAACCCAATTGGCATCTCTGGCCACAGGTAAGCCCCTGGTAAATGGTACCCTAGGTACCCAGGGCACTGTGACCAGAGAAGGCCCCTATGGGCTGCAGCACTTATTGTGCCACCCTTAGAGGCCCTGTACCCTGACACACACACACTGCCTTTGCAGGCTGCGTGTCTTGCTGCAGAACAAAGTGAAGAGTCGACATGGCACACACCCCTGTGTGCCATGCCCACAAACCACTGCCCTGGCACACATCAGTCACCCCTCTAGCTGGGTGCCCTATGCCAGTGGTGAGGGTACAGGTGCATGAGCCCTGTACCCCTACAGTACCCAGGTGCATTCCTGGGCACTGTAAGTGCAGTGCTGCCATTAAGAGTATATGGTGCTGGGAGCTTCTCATCACAAAGTCCACAGCACCATGCTGGCTGCACTGAAGACTGAGAAGTTTGGTATCAAACTTCTCAGCACATTAAACCCACACTGATGATAGTGTGGGATTTAATGTAAAATGCACGACAGAGGGCATCTTAGAGATGCCCCCTGAAACTCGACCAACTCCCAGTGACCTGACTGAGTGGCTGCGCAGGCTGCCACCACCAGACATGTTTCTGGACCCCTGGGTCGAGAGCTTGCTGCTCTCGGGGGCCTGAAACAATGCACATCCTGGGACGAGGTGCCAAGCCTCCTCCCCCAGGATGGGCAGGGTTCACGAGGAGAGGCTTCAAAGGCATGCCGCCTTTGTGAGCCTCTCAGACCATTTGCTGCTTTCAGCAACTGGTCCCCACTGGTTCTACCCCCACTTTGGGCGGGAGAACCGGCGGGAAAAACAAGTGAGGAAGAGAGGTGTGCCCCACCTCTGCCAACTCCACCCCTAAGGTGGGGGAGGCGAGGTGAAGCACAACCTCGAGTCCCCGCCATCTTGAGGATGGGGGGACCCAGCCAACCAGGGACAGGCTCCTGCCCCCTCCTACTGGAGAGTGGCAGAATAGGGGGTGTACCCACCCCTGGGAAGGGACCCATTGGTCCCTGCCCTTTACCTACCTGTAACGCCCCTAAATTTAGTATTTAGGGGCACCCTGAACCTTCCTTCCTCAGATCCAGCAACCACAAGAAAAAGAAGAGAAGAAGGACGAGAAGCCATGCAGAGCTAACAAGAGGACGACGCCCACTGACTTGGCCCCAGCCCTACAGGCCTGTCTCCCCTCGAACCTGCTCCTGCAAAACCCCGGCTCGTCCAGCGGCCAGCAACCTCAAAAACCCTGGAGGACCTGCCTGCATTCACTTTCCAAGCTGTTTCTCCAGTGAACACCGGACGTGTTTGAACTGCAGCTCCTGGTGCCAGCCAGGAACCGCGAAACCAGCCCACTCTGCACCCGCCGAGCCCGGCCCGAGCTAGAGTGGAAAAACACCACGAGGAGGTCCCCCCGGCGATCCTGACCCGAGATCCGGTGACCCCTGACCTGCCTCAAGCCTCCAGACGACGCCTGCAGCCTCAATCCAGAGGACCGCCCCTACCGCGACCAGAGCGGGTAAGAAAATCCGACGTCCAAAGGCACCCTTGCACCCGACGCCCCACGGCCTTGGGTGCCCAACCCAGCGGTGCCTAACCATCCCTCTACATCCCAACTTACCCCTCGAAGTGGTGGTAGCTCCTGGAAGATCCTCGTCCCTGAGCCTGCAGTGTTTCTTTGTCCCGGAGAATCTCCATTGAAATCAACAGGGCACCCGACCTCAAAACAGCCCCCTGCACCCGGCCGCCTTAGTGCCGCTGAGGGTGCCCCTTTTGTGCTAACTTGGTCCCAAACTTGCCCTGAGCTTAACCCTAGGAGCTTTGCTCCCACAACCCCGTCGTCTGCTTGTCAGCAGCCACCAACCGGAATCCCCCTATCCTCCATAGGATAACATTGGGCCTCAACACTCTGCACCCGGCCGCCCTAGTGCCGCTGAGGGTGCAACAACAGTGCATCACTGACCCTGGGAGTCCCCTGAGTCTAACCCCAGAACCCTAACTCAAAAGACCGATTACTTACCCCGAAACCGATAACTCATTTTTCCTCATAGGATAACATTGACACTTTTTCTCCCAAAACGTTTCTAAGTGTCGACTTTTGAGAACTACAAATATTCCTTAAAAATCAGCCGAATAACAAAAACGCATTTTCTCAACTGTTTTCAGGAAATGTCCCAGTGCTGAATCTAGGATCCAGCACTAAGTAAGAAAAAGTATCGATAACCTAACTTACCTGCTAAGTGAATTTCCTCCCATAGGATAACATTGGTGATTCTATGTGAAAAAGTTTCTAAGTGTCAACTTTTGAAATGCAATAATATTCTTTAAAAATCGTATCTTTAACCAAAACGCATTTACTCACCTGTTTTCAGGAAATGTCCCAGGGCTGAATCTAGGATCCAGTCCTGTGTTAGCAAAAGTAATCTGAAAAGTAATTAACTGCATTTTACTTAAAAAGCCCATTCAATTGAATGTACTATACCTGCAATGTGTTACAAACTGCTTACTTAAAACTGTAACCAAAACCAGTACAAGTTACACTGCAATTTTGAACTGTGTTCATACAAGTAATTTGCTACTGAAAAGTATTTTTATGCTTACCTGTACCAGGCTTGCTTGGTTCTAGAAATAAAACAACAGTATATTTTTTTACACAAAACAATTGGCCTTGAGTTCAGTTCTTGAGTGTGTGGATTCATTTGCTGACTGAGTGTGTGCATCAAATGCTTTACACTGTCCTCTGATACTGCCTTACTGCTCGACCAAGCTACCACTTTAGAGAGTAAGGTTCTATCTAACTTTAACCTCTGCCAAACCTCTGGAGACTCTTGGACTCTATACACACTGTACCTCACTTTGGTGCAGTATATATAGAGCCAGTTTTTTACATGTGTGTGCAGTTTTAAACTGTCCTGTCGACCTGGCAAGTTAACCTACTTGCCAGGCCCAAACCTTCCTTTTTATTACATATAGATCACGCCTCAGGAAGTCCAGGACAGCCCCTGGGCAGGGTGAAGTGTGTTTAAAAAGCAGGACCTTTACTTTTAAGTTTTACATTTCCCGGTAGTGAAATACTCTTAAATTCATGTTTCACTACTGCAAGGCCTATCTTTCCCATAGGATAACATTGGAATTGTCATATTACATTTTATAAGTGTAATTCCCAATTGGAAAGAGATGGGACCCCAAAATTTGGTGTCTCTGGAATCACAACTTTAAAACAAAACTTATAGTGAAGTTTGTTTTTAAATTGCAATTCTGAAAATGTAACTTTTAGAAAGCTGCATTTTCTTATCGTAACCATTTGGTGCCTTCTGCCTGTCTCTGGAATACACGTCAGGGGTGGGTGACAGCTGGCTTCCTGCACTCCCTCTAGACAGCCACACACAAAGGAAAGGTAGGTGTGCCTGAGTGGCCATCTGCATGCTGATGGGTAATCCTGAGCAGGATGGGACGGGGGAGCTGACACTTACACCTAAAAGGACTGTGCCCTGTCCCTACACAAAGGGTTGCACAAAGGGTTGCATACCCCCTGTAGTGAGTCTAGAGCCAGGGCAGGGAAGTAAGCGACTCTGTGCACTTCAAAGCATCTCTTTGAAGTCTACCCCAATTCAAAGGCCCAACTGGATATAAGTACTGAACCTCTGACACCATGCACTCAGAACACTTCTGGAACTGAGGACATTCTACCAGGAAGAAGTACTGCTGTGCTGCTGGTGTGGCTGCCACTTTGCTGAGCTGCCCTCTTGCTTGGGAGTGAGAAGGACTGGGCCTGCATCTCTACATCCCAGAACCCAAGTATCTCCAAGGGCTTGTTGGATTGCCTCCTGTTTTCTGAAGTCTCAGGGATATAAAAGACTTCTCTCTTCAACCTGCAAACAGCACCTGGACTCTTCCTGCTGGAAGTCCTGCTATGCCAAGAGGTGCGAATCCAGTCCCTGGCCCTTGGAAGTGAGTATAAAGTGCTGCATCTGCCAGAACCCATGCTTCGACATTATTGCGCCAATTGGAACCGATGCATCCCCTCCATTGCGGGAGCCAGATCAACGCATCGCACTTGGAACCACTGCAAAGACTCTGAAACTGCTACATCGGAACCACCGCATCACCACCACTGCGTGGAGAAGATCGACGCATTGGCTCTACAATGTGGATAAGATCGGCGTATCACATTTGGAGCCACTGCCCCTCGGAACCAGCGCATCGCTCACAGAACCGATGCATCACCGCTCACAGAACCGATGCATCACCTCTGTTGTGTGCAGAAATCTGGTGCATCACCCCAACTGTGTGGGGATAACCCTTGCACCTCGTGTCTTGCCACTTTGCTGAACTGTTTTGTTATGTTGGCCTGCTGCCCTCTTGTCTGGGAGTGAGAAGGACTGGACCCTGCATCTCTACATCCCAGAACCTAAGCATCTCCAAGGGCTTGTTGGCTTGCTTCTGTTTTCTGAAGTCTCAGGGATATCAAAGACTTCTCTCTTCAACCTTCAAATAGCACCTGGACTCTGTCTGCTGTAAGTCTTGTTCTGCCAAGTGATGCCAATCCAGTCCTGTGCCCTTGGCAGTGAGTATAAAGTGCTGCATCTGCCAGATCCCACGCATTGACATTGTTGCGCCGATTGGAACCAATGCATCCCTGCCATTGAAGGAACCTGATCAATGCATTGCACTTGGAACTGCTGCATCACCTCCAGAACTGCCACATCGGAACCAATGCATCGCCGTCATTGCGTGGAGAAGATCAACGCATTTCCTCTACCACGTGGAGAAGACGGGCATATTACATTCAGAACCAGCACACCGCTCACTGAACCAACACATCACCGCTGTTGCGTGGAGAAAACCGGTGCATCACCCCAATTGTATGGAGATCACCCACGGACCTCGTTAATTGCGACCAGGTTCAAGGCACTTTTGCTCAGTGGGCCCTGCACGGGTCCTGTGTCCAGCTCTTGCTCCTTCGGGGTCAACTTGAACTCTTGGCTTTGTCCTGGTCCAGTACGATCAATTAAGTCTTTAAGCGCTTCCTGCTTCTAAGAACTATTTTGCATTTAATCTTTAAAAATTCTTATTTCGACTTCTACTGATTGGATTTTTGTTGTTGTGGTCTTGTTTTATTTATAAAATTATTCTCAATTTTTTTCTAAACTGGTGTGGAGTCTTTTTGTGGTGTTGTCATGGTGTTACTGTTTGTGTGTTGCATAAATACTTTACAAATTGCATCTTACGTTAAGCCGGACTGCTCTGTGCCAAGCTACCAGAGGTTGAGCACAGGTTAATTTAAAGTGTGTTTCTGACTTACCCTGACTAGGATTGGGGTTCCTGCTTGGACAGGGCGCAAACCTCTGCCAACCAGAAACCCAATTTCTAACAGCAGTGAATGCACCATGTTAAAAATGATTAAAAGTACTTTACACTGAATAACTGGAGCCATGTAAGAGGGGCGCTGCTGTTTGCATGACCCTAATCCAGACAGCTCTGTGCACCCCTCTAAAGGTCAGCGCCCTGGACCTGGGCCCAGCTTGCCCATGCCAGAAGCTGGCCCTGTTACCACCCTTCCTGGATATTCTCACCCTGTTCTCCACAAAAGCACCTGATGGACACTAATCCACTCCATGTGGGGCTCTGTGGAATCTCTCTCCACGGAGAGCATCTGTGGCTTGTCAGGCTCCTTAGTGGGTGGAGTGCTGGTGGAAGGGTTCAACTAACACTTCGGTCAGGGGGAATTCTGTATTCATTATGAATGCTGTGTGCACTGTCACCGGCAGTGACTCTGGGCAGGTTAAAGCATATGCAAGCAGCGGTAGCGGTCCCTTAGGGTTGGCAGTCTAGTGCTGCACTTGACGCTGTCCACCCTCAAACACTGGACTGTGCCCTGGGCATGCTACTCCCCTGTAAGGAACGCACACCACTCCCCTCGAGGCTCGGTCACGCCTGCTGCGGGGAGGAGGCCTGGGCCTTCACGATGCTGAAGTCTGAAGACGAATATTTTAGTCAGAACATAACAATATTTGCAGGAGTACATAGAACAGAATAGGTTGACGCTGAGCGTGTGAAGTATTTAAAAAGAGGAGGCACTAATATGTTAAAGAGAGAGAGACTGAAGGAATAGAAACTGAATACAAGCGCAAGAAGAGATGACATGACGTGGAAAAAAGCAAAGCAGCACCTCCGGCTGACAAATAAGAGCCATTCTAGACCAAAAATACCTCTTGTCTCTTTCTGGCTGAATGATCTCTTGAAGGCCAAGGAAGACATCTGGATGACTGCGTTGACCTCAATATTTCCCTGCAACAAGGGCGCAATACATACGTCAATCCGCCATAAATATGTACTGCTAAACATAGATGTGAGCTGTTTCTAACAGTGGGAAATTATTAATGAAACCTCGCGTCCCTTCCTGGCTGGAATGGAGGCTTCCAAATGTGGCGGGCTCAGAAGAGCGCCTTGTCGATGACATACAGCGTCCGCCCTCTAATGGCCCCTTCTGCAGTAAAGTAGATCGGTTATCCATAGGGTATGGCAATTTACTGACACCATCCGTCACGGTCCCCCTGGGCGGCTCATTTTCAGCGACAAACAGAGAAAAACCCCACACATCATTGCTAACAAGTGACAAGAGTCACAGCAACCGCGAACCACTTGAAGGCTATCGACTTCAACCTCTTGCTCTGTGTATCGATTACACTGTGTTTCCTTGAGCAAAATACCACGAAGGGACAATAAAACACGCAGCTATTCTCTCGCCTTCAGATCCTGAAAGCTGGTAGTTAGTTACACGGTCCCTCCCAGGAGCGACTGCTGGCTCTAAACCCCTGATAAATGGCCGATGCAACACAGTTTTCACACTTCATCAAAGTGACCTATTAACCTACATTTTTCACACTGCTCACCACCTCCCCCTTTATAACTTAACACGACGCCAGTGGACTTTGCCTGCACAAACAAAACTGCAAAACTTTCAAACCGTCTTACCCACGTTTTACTTTTGTTTCTAGGAAAACCAAATAGTAAGTTTTTGGTACATAAGAACGACTCCAAACATACTGAAGAAGAAGTTTATGAGCTTAATGAAGACGCTAGCATTTACATATTTAAAGCTTAATAGTTATGAATTATTCTTAATTACGTATAATTAACCCAATGTACACTTTTCAGCATTATTTAATTTTTCCTACTACAAAATGTTAAATGAATGCCATCAAATCATTGAGGACCTGGTTAGAGGAAAACATGTAGATGTCAAAATAACAGTAGTTCAAAAACCCTTCATAAGTATCTTTATTTTTGGGTGCATACTATATCTGCATTTTCTAATTATAAGGATGGCAGAGATCTTATAGAGATGCTGAGAAAAAATTCAAGCTTTAAGCTTTTTCCCCGAATATTAATGGTTTGAGATATGCCCCAAATCGAGCTGAAGAGCACTCCAAACAGGAAGATCCATACAGAAAAAATGCTTTCCCCCAGCTAGTTTTCTTTCGAAAGGGGTCAACAAACAAAAGGTGGAAGGTCAAATTTAGGAATATACCTTTTGAATTTGATGGCAGAAAAGAAGGCAGGTTCAGATAAAAAAAAATATGGTGAAACTGAAAGCCACTTGCTTGTGCACCGGAAGGCAATGAAGATTTTCTAAGGTTCCTGACACTTAGGCAAGCACCCATAAAGTCATACCTCTGTGGCATTCATAAGTATGTTATTTTTTTTAAACCCTTTTTGAACTTGTACATGTTCTATTGCGCTTGGAATAGGCATGCAAATGAGATTAAAATGGTGCCCCACACCTATGTTTTTGGTGCTCCATCAAATACATTTCTCTACCTGAAAAATGCAGGAGTAAGCATCTAGCATTAGATGCAGGCTTTGAACAGCGTTGAATTGGTTAGATGGTCATGCATAGTCCTAGGGAGTTTTGCAAATTCCCTAAAAAATCTATGCGTTTGATAGGAGGGCCCTGTATCCCATAGATCTCTCGCTATGGATCATAGAATCCATCAGACAAAAAGTTAGACTGGTAGAAGCCCGCTGTCACTGTGAGTTCGTAAATGACGTCAATACCGCAGCCAAGTTTGTGGTTTGGTTTGTTATAAGGATAGTAAAATGCACTGTAACTTCAGAGACACTGGCTGGCTGCAGCAGTAGTCCACAGACGCCCATGATGGTACACAATATGGCATAACGGAATACCCTTTTAGTATATTCAGAGACATTTCTACAAACTTCACCTTCCAGAGGAATATGTGTCTTTGAGTTAATCCGATGAATGATGTCACAGTGGGTCTCAAAACCCAAGCACACATCATCAAAGAAAGCACATTTCTGGAATGTCTCAGAGATGCAGGTTGGTTAAGGATTTTCTACACAAGGACGGCCCCTTTAAGAGGGCTGAGGTCGTAGGGGGGTCATTCCATAAACACAAAACAGCAGACATCCTTCGAGGAAAAGGTTGGTAACCTTCCCAGCGAAGGTTCCAGGCCTACAAATCCGGCAAAAGTGTCCTTTTCCAGCCTCTGCTTCCTGCCTGATGCGGAAAGCTTTGTCGCTTGTCTACCGGTATCCTCTGTCAGTCTCCTACAGGCAGCGCTGAGCGGTGCTCCTGCACTCCAGTCAAGGCGCTATTTATAGAAACTCACTGGATGAATCCCCAGCTGGGAAGGAAATGAGAGTCAAACACAGACAAGGCACAAGATGATGAGCCAGGCGTGATGTGCTGAACGGATGCTTCCAAGGACCTTGAGCCTCATGCGCTGCACTATTGCAAGCCCCTAGAAATCACTTGTATTGTGGGAAGTGTATGACTTTGGTGGCCATCTGGCAGTGCTTAATTTGTGCGGGGGGTGGACACCAGCACTCATATTTGCAGACCCGGACTTATTTTTGATCATTAGACTTTGGCCTAGAGCAAGAAAGCGAAAGATAGAAAAGGAAGAAAGAAGGAGAGGAAAGTACTTCACAAAGGGAAGACAACAGGGATGTATGTAGAAGAACCAGCAAGAGTGAGAGAGGAGTCAGGAAGGGCAGAGTGGTGGAAGGAATACGTATGAGGTGGAATCAAGATCTCAGCATTCTTGGTACGGGGCAATCCCTGCATTCAGGCGCACTAGTGTTGCCCTTCTAAGAAAACAAGCACTGGCAAAGCCATCAGGTCATGCCTTTGCAACCTATTGTCTTTGCCAATGGGATTAGTAACGTTACTGTGTATACATTGCGTTTTCTTACATAAGTAAGGACTTTGAATTTGTTAACATTCGTAAGCTATTTTTGCTTTTGTATTGTAATTGAAATTGACTCTACCAAGTATTAGCAAAGCTAAGAGGTCTCAGCTCTAAAAGGCTGAGTAATTCGGCTTTCCAATGTGTGTATACATTTGAGCTGGGTCGCATTTAGGTGTCTGGGTGAGTTCTGTTTGTGGGGGGGGGATGTTTATAGTGAGGCACAACGAAGTGCTCTGAAGCAGAGGAGAAAGGCAGTGTGAGTCAGTGGTTCATACAGTGTTCAGATTACATGCTCACCCAATCCTTGGCCTTTCTGCACTGTGCACATAGTGATGACCACATTTGTGCTATTTGTAGTTACCTGTTCTAATTATTTACAAAATCAAAGTTGTTATTTATATAAAACTGCTAGCAAGCATTCACAAAACGAACAGGTCTGGCTTTGTTTTGGCATGTGTTTGTTGTTGTGTGATATGTCTGGATGCAATAGCAGAAAATTCAGAAAGAGGCACCTAAATTCTGGTCCAGCAGCATGCCGTGTAAAACACAGGATTGTAGTTAACATGTTTTAACCCACACTCTTTACAGACCCACCTGCCCCTCACCAACCTTTTTCATGCCACTTAAAACCTTGTGGAGCAGAAACAAGGAGTGACCGCTTTGCTCCTCTGCAGCACTTACTCTGCACCTTCTCCGGGAGGGCAGGAGTACAGCTGTTGTTACACGTCGGAGGGGAGAGTCGTGCACATCAGTGAAACAAAGCCAAGGGCCTGGCCTCCTCCAATGTGGAATCTCCTGGTGCCCCTGTGCCCAATACACTGAATCTCATGACAATATTGGGGAGATGTGGCCCGTGGGCCTCATTTACGAGGGCCCTGCGCCACTGGAGCGTCACTTTTTGCGACGCTCCGGTGGCACTGTGTCCTGGTACATATTTACAAGGCACTGCTAAGCCACTGTGCATGCTTTAATGGGGTCTTTTAAATATTGTTCCCTTTGACGCAGTTTTCTGCATTAAAGTGGCATGCAATGGGTGTTGCTGTGGGCATTCCCAACAACGCCCATGGCTTTTTGACACTGCCCTAGATTTACAAGGAATCATAAATCTGAGGCAGCATCAAAAACTTACGCCTCCCCAGGGGAGGCGTAAGGGTGTTGCAACGAGGAGAAATATGATGATTTCTCCTAGTTTTTTGCTCTGTATTCTTGTAAATACGGTGCATTCCTGCACTTAGACAATGACACAGCTCGGAGCAGCAAAATTGCTTGCGGCCTTGTAAATATTCTTCCCTTTGACGCAGTTTTCTGCGTTAAAGGGGCGTGCAATGGGTGATGCTGTGGGCATACCCAGCACCACCCATGGCTTTTTGACACTGCCCTAGATTTACAAGGAATCGTAAATCTGAGGCAGTGGCAAAATATTTTTTGCTCTGTATTCTTATAAATACGGTGCATTCCTGCACTTAGACAATGACTCAACTCGGCGCAGCAAAATTCCTTGCGGCACCGTGCTGCGCCACTATCTTGTAAATATGTCCCTATATTTATTACCTTAGAAGAGTGCACTGGTTAGGTTCATTGGCTGCAGTGCTGGATGAAAAGAGTGCCTTATTCACCAAATTGATTATATGCGTTTAAACACTGCCATTGTTTTGCTTATGCATGTATCTGCAGAAGGGGCCAGATGTTTGCATACCTTCTCGAATTCCTTGTACTGGTGTTTGGTGGGAGAAGGTACAACTTATTCACATTCTGTAATGGGGGTGCTAGACCCAGGGAGTAGAGGTTTACTGAAAGGAGAATAGAAAAAGGTCAATAACCATTGAAACATGATGCATGGCCAGGTTTCCCCCAGGGGTGTAGAAGTTCCAGTTTTAAGAATTAAGGCATCTGTCTTTTTGGTGCAGGTGATGTTTTGTAAGTGCTAAGGAACTTACAGTTTGCTTTAAAGTCAGTTGGTAACTGCAAGACCCTCTGTTTGTGGGGGAAATATTAAGTCCCCATTAGAGGCTTCTCTTCTGGTAGAGTACCAGTCAGAGGAATCACCTCAGCTGTGTGAATAGCATGCTGACCTAATTCAGCAGGCTGATTCTCCACAAAGAAAGCAGAGGTTTTATCATCTTCCCACAAGAGAAGAGGATTTACGGTAATCACCCAGCCCTTAAATGCCCCATAGCAATATTTCTCTAACTAAAAATGATATCGAAACATGGAAACCTAAACTTGAACAAGTACAACGGCTATGGAATTTAGCCTGAAAGCATGCTAAGATGCTAAAAAGTAACTCTGGAATCAACTACATCCAAAAGATGTGTCACTCGTTGGTATATGAAAAAAGAGTAGGAGCTCATAAGTGCCTTTTTATGGTGGAAGTTCCATCCACTGATGTGGCCAGGGCACCGTCTCTGCCAGACTACAGCGGAAGATCTGCCTTATTTAAAGATGGCCTGCTCCACCATGAGAGAAGCAACTTGGATTTGTGATTGAAATTCCACCTTGCCCATGTGGCACGGTAGAATATGTTGGTATTGATAACTTACCCCCGAGTAAAAATACGTGGCTTGTGCCCTCATTTTAAGTGTACAGGACATGCTGGAAGATTTGTCCCATCGCTTCAGACACTTCAGTGTTTGTTGCCATAGAAAAATACAGAACCCCACCGACTTTTTTCAAAAATTCTGTTAGCATTGAATCAGATTCTAGGGACATAAAGCAACAAACTGTGTATAAGTTGAATAACAAATCTTCAAATCTTAGATTAAGTTGACAAATACATTTAGACGTAATTTACAAGGGTTTTGTGGGACAGAAAGTGGTGTAATTAAAAATATTTTGGCTGAGAGAGCTTTAATCAGGGCTAAACAATGGCAGGCTAAAGGGTTTCAACTAATATTCCTATAGCTGCAGATCTCTCCTGGAATTAGTGGGGAGATATTGCACTGCAAGGTCGTATTATCCTGCGTGCACGGGTACCAAATTACAACCGAGTGAATCATATTTCTGCTGTTTATGAAAATCACTGTTTCTGGTTCTTAATTATCTAAGATTAATCCAGAAAAATATGTTTTTCAGAAAAAATACAATCTAATATAGAAAATAATAGAAAGAAAAATACTTCGGGATATGTGAAACTGTCCCTCTCAATCTTACTGCCTGGTCCTTGAGTTAAAAGAAAGTCTGACCACACATTGCGATTGGTAGCCCTGATCGGGTGATTGCACCCCAGTAAAAAGTGCAAATCGTTTCATGTCACCGACGGGCATTTGTCCACCTGTCTGGACGACATCCTGTTATCTCTCTCTTGACATGTTCGTAGCACACAGTGAAAACATTATTTTGTGAAGTTAGCATGTTCTTTCACGCCCATCCTGTATTATGATTGGAAGTGCGTGTTTTCTGCTGTTCCCTCAAGGGAAGCGTGCCGCACCTCCCTCCCCCCCCCCCCTCCCCCGAGCCTGGCCTGCTCGACTTCCTGTTGTATCACGTGTGAGCTCTGATAACCTCTGCGAGGGGTGAAGAGAGGTGGCCAGATGACGTAGTGTGATCTTTCAGGAATATGCCGCAGCCAGCATCTGTTTCCGCTTCTATAACCAAGAGCAGATGTCCTGGAAGTCTATTCCTATAGGGCTGCTCCTGCCTATAAATCCGCTCATTAAACCCATCAGCATTTTATGGCCCATCAGAACGTTTAGATCAGGAAGCGAGGAGTGAGTGGCCAGCAGTACTCAGTCACCCATAAACATAGCCTGACTAGATGATTTCTCCTCGTTTTTATCAACTCAGTTGCATGGCAAGTAATATACAGGGAGGAAAATGCCCACTATAATTGACCAAACAATATACATTGGACAAATTCAAGAGTCCACACTCATTCCTGTGCAGGGCACCGAGGACCTGGGGCTCCTGTGGTGAGTTTGCACACAGTGCACTGCTCTGCTGCACTACCCATTGCACCCCTCAGGTGGAGATAAACCCTCCTCTACTCTCTTCACACTGGCAAATGAACTGGAATAGATAAGGCTACTCTTCAGCAGGTTTAAATCGGCAGACGGCAGTGAATACCATATCTCGAATTTATGCAGACGAGGGACTTCTTTTGTTTCGACTCCAGAAATTGTGATTTGTGGAGTTATGTATAATTTTAAGTTCTCGCCAAATTTCAAATTAATTTGAATGAGTCTGTCTTATTTCTGATCAGTGATACCTTGTTAATGGCAATCACCAAATATGGTCATCAGGTCAAATAGACAGGTTTCAAATAGCTATGACCTGGATTATTAAGACAAAGACCACTCTATAGAGCAGAATCCAAATATTCTCCTGGACGGATTCAAAGTTGAGAGTCACCACTAGGGTACTCTCCCATTCATTGGTAAGGAGAACAACCCTGTACAAAGGATCAGTTTACAAGATGTATCTTCATTCTTCAAAACACAGTGTTGTTTGTTTCAGAAAGTGGACCCTGCTGTGCATGTGATTTTTTTTGGTCTTTCTTGCCTCTTGCTTTCCCCAAGCCTTGTCAACTTATCCCATAAAGTGGGTATATCCCTACACTACCTCAGAGATATTATTGGGTTTCCAAGTTGGCAATGGTACATGAATTGACCTCCTCTCTGATGGAGGAACATGTAATCAAATCAGATTGCTTAGCCATGTGAATAAATGACTTATCAATACTACATTTATGGTGCAAGTGTCCACGACCACCTGCTGCCTGAAACCATGGCAGTGCTCAAAGCATGGAATGCCCCGACAAAATTCATATGCTTTAAAAGTATGGTGAATAAAGAAACCCTGTTATTGACTGGTACAGAGCTCCAGGAGGTATTGTCTCTGCAGATTGGGACTGTATCTGGATTTCAAAATTAGATGACCGAATGGCTGAAGGCCTTTGGGGAAATACTAGGATTCTCATGGAAGACCCATAGCAAAGAGCGACAGAAGGACTTATAACGTGCTCATTAGCAATGTTAAGACGGTAATAGGCAACCTGAGGGAAAACGGTCAACAGGTGTAGGCCTGCTGAGAGATGTTGAGTGGAAGGATGCACTAGCCCATCATGGGGTGTGGCTATACAGTCTATCCTGAGGCTGATACAGTTGAAAATGTAGCACATGGTTGTACCTTTTCATGTCAACATTCTTTCATGTAAGAGTGAGTACAGACCCAGGGCCATATTCTCAAGAACGGCGATAACATTATCGCCGCTTTAGCGGCAAGAAACTGCCGCTAAAGCGGTGATAATGTTATCGCCGTTCTTGAGAATATGGCCCCCAGTGTGTATAAGGTGTAAGAAAACAGAGGATTCCCTCTTTTGCTTGATTTGAAATTGTGATATAATCAGAATTGTACTCTGGAAAAGTGCATGCCAAATTGTCAGCTGTTCTGGGGCTGTAAATGAACCTTACTTCTCGCCTAGCAATTTTTGGAACGTGGAATGATGAAATGTTACCCAGACACAAAATAACATTATACATTTTAAGTATAATGCTGGCTTGAAGGGATATTTGAAAAAAATGTATTATCTTTTATACCCCATCTTTTGAGATATGGCAACAGGAACTGGACGGCAAGGGTATAGAAAAGGACAATTATGAGTGGAGGTTTTTTCCTCAAGAATTGGGACAAGATTTCAACAGTGTGGGAGAGATGCTTAAGGATGCTTTTACAGATCCCATTTCATGGGTGGCCCACAACGAGGGCAGGGCTGACCTTTTATTCCACCAGGCATTTCCCGGCTGGAGTCCTTGGAGGCTAGTTTTGAAAGCCCAGGCTTTGCTCAGGCTCCCTGAGGTTAACTGCAGCAGGCACAGGAAGCTTCAAGAGAAGGAGGGAGGGGGAAATTAGAGAGAAAGCGATCAGAGAGAAGAGAGAGATAAGAGAGGAGAGAGAGAGAATGGATGTATGCATGAAAAGAGAGACATTATGTGAAGAGACGAAGGGAGTAGGGCTGGTTTGAGTATTTTTGCCAGGGTTGATTTTGGTTCCACAGTTCAGCCCTGCCCCCAATTTGAACTATTGGAAAAGATTAAAGAGAGGTCATGGATGCTGAAGGGAATGGAGACTGTGTTGTCTCCTGTTAGACCTGGCACCAGTGGCGTGGGTCTCCCCTCCATTTCTCGCTTTTTGTCTCCTCTGTGTTTGCTGGTGTTAGATGCTCTGGGCACTGTGCCACGGCCATTCCGTGCCACAGCGCAAATGCTCCCTATGGTAAATTGACTGTATGAATTGATGTTCCCATAATTGGCTCATTTGGTTTACCTGTTAGTCTCTAGTATAGTGCACCGTGCGTGCCCAGGGCTGGTAGACCGAATGCTGCTGGTGGGCCTGCAGCGCTGATTGCGCCACCCATAGAAGCAGCTTGTAAAGTGGAAAGTCGAATTTAGTATGCCTGAGTTCAGAATATTAAAGTACATCTTTTAGTGAGGGTTATTTCTATATTCTGTGTCTGAAAATACCACTTTGGGAAAGTGGGTATTTTCTTGCCTAAGTCTTCCAGTGTGCTCTGCTGTTATGTGTATTGGCCGTCTGGTTTTGGAGGGACAGGGTAGGCTGAACCCGACCTGGGTCGAGTAGAGAGATCTGCAGCTGGAGTATGGGGAGGGGTGACCCTTTGATCATAGCAGGTCTGCGCCTGGCAAGGTGAATGATGGCTCCCCCTCCCACGGTGCGTCTGATGGTAGACCCCCTCTCCTAAAGGGCAGGATGCCGCCTCGTAAACAACGTGCCCCCAGGACCTCACCGAACTGGTTCTGACTGGGTTCAGTGACTTGTGACTTCTGAGAGAACAAAGGCAAGGGGGGTATAAAGATGTGCGCGAAAACCCCCACGAGTGTGTTACTTCTGGATGCCAAGACGAACCTCTGTACGTGTAACTAGAGGGAAAGGACTTTGAAACTTTCATCCATCTTGCTGAAGCAACTACCCAAGGGCCTGATTTGAGCTCGCCTCCTGCTGAAGTCTCAGGGACATTAGACTTCACCCATCAGCCGTCTGGATTCCTATTTGAGGGGGATTCTACCCACAGGTGAGGCCTCTGTTGAGAATTCCAGAGCCTCTGGTTCTACTGCGGGGACCGCGGCCTGAAAATCGCTATCGCTATTGTGGGCTGCTGCAGCTGAGGAGCTGTGCCGCTGAGTGCCCGCATTTTCCATCCTACGAAAATCAACGCTATCGCTATTGTGGGCCGCTGCAGCTGAGGAGCGGTGCCACTGAGTGCCTGCATTTTCCATCCTACGAAAATCATCGTTATCGCTATTGTGGGCCGCTGCAGCTGAGGAGCTGTGCCGCTGAGTGCCCGCATTTGCCATCCTACGGAAATCATCGCTATCGCTATTGTGGGCCGCTGCAGCTGAGGAGCTGTGTTGCTGAGTGCCCGCATTTGCCATCCTACGAAAATCATTGCTATCGCTATTGTGGGCCGCTGCAGCTCAGGAGCTGTGCCGCTGAGTGCCCGCATTTGCCGTCCTACGAGAATCATCGCTATCGCTATTGTGGGCCGCTGCAGCTCAGGAGCTGTGCCGCTGAGTGCCCGCATTTGCCGTCCTACGAGAATCATCGCTATCGCTATTGTGGGTCACTGCAGCTGAGGAGCTGTGCCGCTGAGTGCCCGCACTAGTCACCACTTCCAGGATCTTGTTACCACCTGTGGGTACCGCTGGGTGCCCGCCTTTAAGCCCCGTCCCAGGATTATCGTGAGTGCCCGCCGCGGACCGCTACAGCCGGGAGCTGTGGCCGCTGCGAGTACGCCTGTCATCACCGCGGCTTCCTTGTGAGGCTGCGTGCCGTGCCCCTTTACATCTCAGGTACATTGTGCATCACCGGGTCGCGTGGACCCCGGCCCTGAACTAAGTCCGTTCCACCCCGTTTTGAGTGCCTTTATTGCTTTTGAAGTGAATCTGTAATTGTGTGCATTGTGGCTCCTTGAGTGCTTTTAGCCTCGTGTTCAGTCTATATAAAGATAACTATTTTTCTATAACTACTTGTGGTGTCCGTTTGTAGCGTCTCTCCTGTGTTATTGTGTATGGTCATAAATGCTTCACACACTGCCTCTGAGATAGGCCTGTCTGCTCGTGCTACGTTACCACAGGGTTGAGCAGGGGTTATCAAAGGGTGTAGCCCCTTACTCTGACTTAGGAAGAAGGATTCCTATTTGGACCTCAGCGCCAGCCGCGGCCAACTAGAGATCCCCATTTCTAACATTGGTGGCAGCGGTGGGATCAGGACTTGCATTTGTGATCCACATACAATAACCAGTGTACGCTACTAGTGAGTGTAGGCCTAGGCGCAACCATGTACGGTTTGATTTTGTTCTATTGTCGATTGTAATTGCCAGTTATGTCTACAACGGGTAGGCCAACGTCCAATGCTTCGGAGGATCTCATCTTTGAGGAAGAGAGGTTACAAACCTACACTGCCAAACAGCTAAAGTCTTTTTGCAAGCGATTCACAGTCCCTGTTGCGGGTCTCTCTAGGAAGGAGGAGTATCAGAAGGCCCTTAAGGCCTGGTTAGAAGTGAGAGAGTCCGCTAGGAATGAGGGAGAGAATGCTGGAGGGCAGCAGGATGACGAAGTGGATTTAGTGGGAGGTAAAGAACTTTCCAATCCAGGTACTAGTGTGTCCTCAAAGGGTCTGTCTCCAGAAGAGATGGAGGACAGGGAGAGAGATAGGAGGCATAGTTTGGAGATGGCCAAATTAGAAGGTCAGAAGGACCTAGAGAGTAAAAAATTGGATATTGAGAATAACAGGTTGGCATTTGAACTTGAGAAAATGAAACTGGAGCATGAGAGAGTATTGAGGGAGCTGGAGATCAAGGCTAAGAGCTTAGAGATCTCCCCCTCTGGTGGCAGCATACCGTTAGTACCTACCGAGAGTAGAGTGTATATACCCAAGGATGTCATCAAGGATTTCTATAAGAGTGAGGATATTGGGCAATGGTTTGCCGCATATGAGATAGCCATGGTGTCCCATCGGGTCCCTGAGAAGGATTGGGGAGCGGGGTTGTGGGGACGCTTTGTGAGTGATGGGAGGGATACCCTGTTGGATCTGCCTGAAGAGAGCAGTATGGTGTATGCCCATATGAAAGAGGCCTTGATGACGCGATATGGTTTGACCCCAGAAATGTACAGGCAGAGATTTAGAACCTGTAAGAAGTTAGAGGGTACCACTTGGGTCGAATATGTGTCTTTTTTTGCAGAGCAATGGATCGCTGGGTAAAGGGTAGCAAAGTGGAAACTTTTGAGCAACTGTATGATTTGTTTGCATGGGAGCATTTATCTAGTAACTGTTTTCCAGAGCTACGCCAGCACCTTGTTGATAGCAAGCTAACTAACCCTAGGAAGCTTGCTGAGGAGGCGGACCGCTGGGTGAGCACCTGGGTTCGCAAGGGTCCTGTGGGAGACTTCGCCAAAGGTGGGCAGGGTCCCCAGCAGAGAAGTGGGGGGACAGGGGTAAACCGAGGGAGTTCCAGAGAGGGCCCCAAAGTAATTCCCAAGGGAACCAAGGAGTGGTGCCCCAGTCTCCCCCTGAGAAGAAGCCAGTGCCCCCGACAGGTAGGCCTGTTCATAGGGGGCCCCTTACTTGTTTTAAATGTGGTCAAGTGGGCCACCGGTATTATGATCCCCAGTGTCCCCAGAGGGACCTCAATGCCCCACCCCGTGCACCACCCTGCCAGCTTGCTAGTGTAGCCCTGGGAGGGGAGGAGATGGGTGCCCAAGGTGGGTGGGATCCCGTGGAATTGACCCTTGTCTCGCTAGGAGACTTTGAGAAGGTCCCTAACCCCACGCTGCCTGATAACACTGAGAAGTACAGGCAGTGGGTGACCATCAATGGCCATAGGGTGGAGGCTCTGAGGGACACCGGAGCTAGTGTGACTGCTGTCAGCTCCCGGTTGGTGTCCAAGGAGCAGGTTGTTCCCCATGCATTCTGCCCAGTAGTGTCAGCAGACAACTCTGAGAGCCAGTGTGAGGTGGCTCAGGTTCCCTTTGAGTGGGGGGGGGGGTCTCAGGAACTCTTCAAGTAGCTGTGAGGCCAGCCATGCCGGTAGACTGTCTGTTGGGCAACGATTTAGAAAACTTCCCGTGGGCTACGGTGGAGAGGAAATCTCACTTGGAAATGTTGGGTCTGCCTGACTGGGCGTGTGCGACCACTCGGTCCATGGCAGCCAGTAAGGACGTTCAGAAGGACCTGGAGCCTGAAAGTATGGCCCAGGCCCCTGCCTTACAGAGAAGGGGGTAGGGGCGCGGGAAACCGGCCCCCATAGTTCCCACGGTCCAGGAAGGAGCAGACCTTGAGGGGGATGCCCTGGAGCCTACAGGGGAACAGGTAGCCGAACTGGGGGACCTGCTTGAGCTGACCCATTGGCAGCAGGAAGGAGGGCCCACCAGGGAGGAATTTTGTGAACAGCAGAAAACGTGCCCTTCTCTCGAGGGGCTGCGGCGACAGGCTGCAGCCCAGGCAGCAGGTGATCAGTCAGGGTCACATCTGATCTATTGGGAGAATGACCTCCTTTACAGCGAGCCTAAGGTTGCTGAGCCTGGGTCAGCCCGTGTGCTGGTGGTACCCCAGTGCTTCAGAGCCTTCCTACTGGGGTTGGCTAATGATGTGCCATTGGCAGGACATCTGAGGCAGACCAAGACCTTCGAGAGGCTGGTCACCCACTTTTTTTGGCCCCAGATGCGCAGGAGCTCAGATGCTCACTGCAGGACATGTGAGACTTGCCAGGCAAGTGGGAAGAGTGGGGGAAGATCAAAGCCCCACTCCAGCCCTTTCCAGTTGTCAGTACCCCGTTCGAGCGAGTGGGCATTGACATTGTGGGGCCTCTGGACCCCAAGACAGCCATGGGCAACAGGTTCATCCTGGTCTTGGTGGACCATGCCACCCTGTACCCTGAAGCCATCCCACTCCCGGACAGTGACGGCCCCCGTGGTGGGACGTGCACTGATGGGGATTTTCTCCCGTGTGGGGTTCCCCAGAGAGGTGGTGTCTGATAGGGGTACTAACTTCATTTCCAAATATATGAAGTCTCTGTGGGAGGAGTGTGGGGTAACTTATAAGTTTACCACCCCTTACCACCCCCAAGGGAATGGGCTGGTTGAGAGATTCAACCAGACCCTCAAAGGCATGATTATGGGCCTAGAAGAGACCATGAGGTGTAAGTGGGACGTCCTCTTGACATGCCTGTTGTTTGCTTACCGTGAGGTGCCACAGAAGTCCCTAGGGTTCAGCCGCTTTGAACTACTCTATGGTCACCCGGTAAGAGGGCCTCTGAGTCTGGTCAAGGAAGGCTGGGAGCAATCTCCCAGGAAACCTCCCCAGGATGTGTTTAGTTACATGCTGGCCTTCAGGAACCAGACTCAGCGTTTCAGAAAGCTTGCTGAGGCAAATCTGGAAGCCAGCCAGGAAGAGATGAAACATTGGCAAGATCAGAATGCCACCCTCATTGAGTTTCAGCCTGGTCAAAAGGTTTGGGTCATGGCCCCAGTGGAGCCTTGTGCGCTCCAAGATAAGTGGACTGGACCATTTGAGGTGGTGGAGCGCAAGAGTCCTGTTACCTACTTGGTGGACTTGCGGTCTCCCCGGAACCCTTTGCGGGTCCTGCATGTCAACCGCCTGAAGCCCCACTTTGAGAGGTCCGAAGTGGGCATGCTCCTGGCCACAGATGCTGGGATGGAGGAGGAGAGTGAGCCTCTTCCTGACCTCCTGTGTGCAAAGGAGCAAGACGGGTCAGTGGAGGTTGTGGTCCTCTCCGCCACACTGACCCCCTGAGCAACAGAGTGAATGTCGCCAACTGTTGGGACAATTCAGTGATCTGTTCTCCCTGGTGCCTAGTGTCACTGATTGGTGTGTCCACGAAGTGGACACTGGTGACAGTCCTCCTGTTAAGCACAAGGCTTACCGAGTGACTGACCGGGTTAGGGCATCCATTAAGGAAGAGGTTTCCAAAATGTTTGCTTTAGGGGTGATTGAGTCCTCTAGCAGCCCTTGGTCCAGCCCAGTGGTCTTGGTACCAAAAGCTGCAGCTCCTGGTGCCACCCCAGAACTTTGGTTCTGCGTGGCCTACCGAGGTCTCAATTCAGTCACAAAGACTGACGCGCACCCCATCCCCAGAGCTGATGAGCTCATAGAACGGCTAGGGGCTGCACGGTACCTCAGCACGTTTGATTTGACGTCTGGGTATTGGCAGATCGCCTTAACTGATGGGGCAAAGGAGAGGTCTGCATTCTCCACACCAGATGGGCACTACCAGTTCAGGGTGATGCCCTTTGGGATGAAGAATGCCCCTGCCACCTTTCAGAGGTTGGTCAACAGGGTGTTGGATGGGCTGGAAGATTTCAGTGCCGCCTACCTGGATGACATTGCAGTGTTTAGTTCCTCATGGGAGGACCACCTGCACCACCTCTGGGAAGTGTTGATGGCACTGCGAAGGGCAGGCCTCACAATCAAGGCAAGTAAGTGCCAGATTGGGCAGGGTTCTGTGGTGTACTTGGGACACCAGGTGGGGAGCGGCCAGGTGGCGCCCTACAGCCCAAGATTGAAACCATCCTGGCTTGGGAGCCCCCAAGACCCAGACACAGGTGAGAGCCTTTTTAGGACTCACGGGTTATTACAGGAGGTTTGTCAAGGGGTATGGCAACATTGTTGCACCCTTGACTGAGCTGACTTCTAAGAAGCAGCCCAAGATGGTGAACTGGACTGACACCTGTCAGAACGCTTTTGACGCCCTGAAGACTGCCATGTGCACAGCACCTGTACTTCAGGCGCCCAACTTTTCAAAAGAATTTGTTGTCCAGACAGACGCTTCCGAGCATGGTGTGGGGCCGTTCTTTCACAGATCAATGAGGAGGGCCTAGACCAACCTGTAGCCTTCATTAGTAGGAGGTTACTTCCACGGGAACAGAGGTGGAGTGCAATTGAGCGTGAGGCATTTGCTGTGGTCTGGGCACTGAAGAAGCTGAGACCATACCTGTTTGGGACTCACTTCCGAGTTCAGACAGACCACAGGCCCCTCAGATGGTTGATGCAGATGAGGGAGAGAATCCAAAGTTGTTGAGGTGGTCCATTTCCCTACAGGGTATGGACTTTACGGTGGAACACCACCCTGGTACAGAGCACGCCAATGCTGATGGTCTGTCCAGATTTTTCCGCCTTAGTGATGAGAACTCCCAAGTGGGTGGGTAGTTCTCCCCACATTTCAGCTGGAGGGGACATGTGTTAGACCTGGCACCATTGGCGTGGGTCTCCCCTCCATTTCTCGCTTTTTGTCTCCTCTGTGTTTGCTGGTGTTAGATGCTCTGGGCGCTGTGCCACAGCCATTCCGTGCCACAGCGCGAATGCTCCCTATGGTAAATTGACTGTATGAATTGATGTTCCCATAATTGGCTCATTTGGTTTACCTGTTAGTCTCTAGTATAGTGCACCATGCGTACCCAGGGCTGGTAGACCGAATGCTGCTGGTGGGCCTGCAGCGCTGATTGCGCCACCCACAGAAGCAGCTTGTAAAGTGGAAAGTCGAATTTAGTATGCCTGAGCTCAGAATATTAAAGTCCATCTTTTAGTGAGGGTTATTTCTATATTCTGGGGCAGATTTACGTTTCCTGGCGCATCCCTGCAAATCAGCAGGGATGCGCCAAGAAACGTGCGACACCAATGCCATCGCTGTGCCACCACGGATGCGCCGCATTTACAATGCATTTACAATGCGTGCCGCATCTGCCGGCGTAAGGTTGGCGCAGTGCTGGAGTTGTGTCGCGGGCGCGACGCAACTTCAGCACTGTGCCAACCCGGCCTATCTTCCACATGGTGCGTCACACCTTACGCCTGCTTCAAGCAGGTGCAAGGTTTTGATGCAGCGGGGTCGGAAAAGTAACTGAGTGAAATCTTGTAGATTTCACTCAGGCACTTTCGAGGCGTTCCTGCACCGGAACGCCCACCCTGCGCCGGAACGCCCACATGAAACCTGACGCAGGTTTCATGTGGCGTAGGGCTTTACAACGTGACGCATCTCCCTAGATGCGTCACGTTGTAAATCCCCCGCAGCATGGCGCTAGCTTTACGCCGCCGCTGCGTCACAGAAGTGACGCAACGGCGGCGCAAAAGTGGCGCGCGGGGCTTGTAAATCTGCCCCTCTGTGTCTGAAAATACCACTTTGGGAAAGTGGGTATTTTCTTGCCTAAGTCTTCCAGTGTGCTCTGCTGTTATGTGTATTGGCCATCTGGTTTTGGAGGGACAGGGTAGGCTGAACCCGACCTGGGTCGAGTAGAGAGATCTGCAGCTGGAGTATGGGGAGGGGTGACCCTTTGATCTGAGCAGGGCTGCGCCTGCAAGGTGAATGATGGCTCCCCCTCCCACGGTGCGTCTGATGGCAGACCCCCTCTCCTAAAGGGCAGGATGCCGCCTCGTAAACAACGTGCCCCCAGGACCTCACCGAACTGGTTCTGTCTGGGTTCAGTGACTTGTGACTTCTGAGAGAACAAAGGCGAGGGGGTATAAAAATGTGCGCGAAAACCCCCACAAGTGTGTTACTTCTGGATGCCAAGGCAGACACCTCTGTCCGTGTAACTAGAGGGAAAGGACTTTGAAACTTTCATCCATCTTGCTGAAGCAACTACCCAAGGGCCTGATTTGAGCTCGCCTCCTGCTGAAGTCTCAGGGACATTAGACTTCACCCATCAGCTGTCTGGCTTCCTATTTGAGGGGGATTCTACCCGCAGGTGAGGCCTCTGTTGAGAATTCCAGAGCCTCTGGTTCTACTGCGGGGAACCCTGGCTGAAAGTCGCTATCGCTATTGTGGGCCGCTGCAGCTGAGGAGCTGTGCCGCTGAGTGCCCGCATTTGCCATCCTACGAAAATCATCGCTATCGCTATGGGCCGCTGCAGCTGAGGAGCTGTGCCGCTGAGTGCCCGCATTTGCCATCCTATGAAAATCATCACTATCGCTATTGTGGGCCGCTGCAGCTGAGGAGCTGTGCCGCTGAGTGCCCGCATTTGCCGTCCTACGAGAATCATCGCTATCACTATTGTGGGCCGCTGCAGCTGAGGAGCTGCACCGCTGAGTGCCCGCATTTGCCATCCTACGAAAATCATCGCTATCGCTATTGTGGGCCGCTACAGCTGAGGAGCTGCGTCGCTGAGTGCCCGCATTTGCCATCCTACGGAAATCATTGCTATCGCTATTGTGGGCCGCTGCAGCTGAGGAGCTGTGCCGCTGAGTGCCCGCACTAGTCACCACTTCCAGGATCTTGTTACCACCTGCGGGTACCGTTGGGTGCCCACCTTTAAGCCCCGTCCCAGGATTATCGTGAGTGCCCGCCGCGGACCGCTACAGCCGGGAGCTGTGGCCGCTGCGAGTTATGCCTGTCATCACCGCAGCTTCCTTGTGAGGCTGCGTGCCGTGCCCCTTTACATCTCAGGTACATTGTGCATCACCGGGTCGCGTGGACCCCGGCCCCGAACTAAGTCCGTTCCACCCCTGTTTCGAGTGCCTTTATTGCTTTTGAAGTGAATCTGTAATTGTGTGCATTGTGGCTCCTTGAGTGCTTTTAGCCTCGTGTTCAGTCTATATAAAGATAGCTATTTTTCTATAACTACTTGTGGTGTCCGTTTGTAGCGTCTCTCCTGTGTTATTGTGTATGGTCATAAATGCTTCACACACTGCCTCTGAGATGGGCCTGTCTGCTCGTGCTACGTTACCACAGGGTTGAGCAGGGGTTATCAAAGGGTGTAGCCCCCTTACTCTGACTTAGGAAGAAGGATCCCTATTTGGACCTCGGCGCCAGCCGCGGCCAGCTAGAGATCCCCATTTCTAACATCTCCCAACGTTTAGCATGTAAAACAAGCATTGGCAATGCCAATAGGTGTGGCTTTAAAGGAATATTGTTGTATGGTAATGGAAGCATTACAAATAGATACATAAGAATGGACATGCATTTGTGTGGAAGCAAATTATAGAAGAATACAGGTGTGGGTTAAAAGGTTAAATGACATTTACACTGTCAAACCAGACACAAAAATTCATGTAGGATAAGGACTGCCCTCCTCCCATCTGAACTGCTGCCAGAGAGAAAAAACATTAATTATCTAACAATGCAATACACCTTTACAGCATTATAGTGTCATGTGTGTGCCCCTGAAAGTTTAAGCTCAGGCAGCTGGATAAATAAACAAAATGATCCAAACGTGCTTGTGGCTCCCAACATGTGGGTGGAGCAAAAGACCCTCTCTAGTGATGCTCACATAATTGTCTGGCGCCATCTGCGCTGCCAACACAGACCATAACAAGCATTGGCATAGCCAATAGGTCTCGCTTTTGGGACCTTATAAGTATTTAGTTATGCAGCACAATATCCGTGGGGCAACAACATTAACTGTTGCATGGTTAAACACATATAAGATCCCAAAGGCGAGACCTATTGGCTATGCCAATGCTTGTTGTTTAATGTTGTTGGTTTGGTGTGTAAGCACTTGGAAGAAATTTGAAAGGCGTGAGGGTGGAATTTGTATAGAGAGCAGTAGTGCTGTGGAATAGTGAGCATACGTGCATGTTTTGTTAGTTGTGTTACTCCTGCTTTGATTGGGTGGAGTACCATCGACCCAGAGGAAGTAAGAAATCTTCAGGAATAAAATTAAGTTTGAAGGTCCCGCAATGCTCATGGAAAAGCTAGATGTTCCGATAGTTCAACACTTGTCTGATTTAAAAAAGAAATATCAAAGATTTGACAAGGCTGGTGTGTTTCGAGTTGGACAATAAATGGAACAACTGTGGCGTCACTGATTGAGTCATCGCATCTGTAGAGAATGTGTTCTGTTGATGGTTAGGTGATTAAGCATGGTCTGTGGGGTTCCAGTCAAATAGGGGAATACCTGATATTAGACCGTATTATCACGTATAAAGCACGTAAGTGTATATTTTTTCCCTTTTGCTCGTCAACAATAAAACTTTTAGAAGACAATTAAATGATTATGCAACAAGTTCTATGAGCTAAAGTAACATTTGCTATACTTTATAATGCAAATTTCCGAGGACTTATGTCATCATACAGCGCATTGAGGCCTCAGGGCGAGCTCCTTTATAAAGTCACGAACCAAAGAGGTGACTTGCAATATATCCGTGTAACTTCCGGCAGAGGACATTTTATTCTTTATTCTACATGGTCAGGCCTTCCACCTTTCCCCAACCCTCTTTGACATTTTTATTTTCTTGTTCCTTCTCATACTAGAAATATTATGACTATAATAGATTTATAGAAAAAATGTCACATTTGTACTGTGAAAAGAAACACTGCAATGTGCAGCACAAAATTGGGGGCAAAATACATTTTAACTAGTTTACAGTAAATCACTTTTAAAAGTGGTTGTTGAGCAGAATATGTGGTGACGTGGATGGATTACGGGTTTTGCGCAAGGAACTGAAAGGGGGGGGTGAGGTAAAATTAAATATGGTAGCAGTGAAGTGAAGGGATACTGAGGATGGGGAGGGACACAGGTGCGATTGGAAAAGGAAATAGCATAAACAAGGGAAAAGGGCGAGTAGTGTGGGAGAAAGAAGGTAGGAAGGAATGGTATTGAGGAGAGAGGATGACAAACCAAAGAGAAGGAAAACATAATATCCGCAAGGTTTTAAGGTTTTATCCCCTGCCTTCCGCCCCCCCACTTTATCACTCTGCTCTTTTAGAGCACAAGAGTGAAAATGAAGGGCCTAGTGCTTAAAGACGGGTAGAAAGATTGAGAGAGTAAGGAAATATCAGTGAGAAGTAACTCCCATGGAGACACTGTCATTGGAAGAAGGCAGCAGTTATTTAATTGTTTTGTGTGCCTCGTCATCCTCCTGGCTCATGCTCAGCTACTGAGTACCTACCTAATGTCGAGAGCAGATCTAGTTTGATCAAATGAGAAGCACAGTCCAAGAAGGATGGCATGCTGAGATGGACTTGAGGTGAATGTGTGTATGTAGGAAGGTGGAATCTGACTATATGGTTGCCCCCACTTTTTTTATGGTGTTTTGCTGGTTTATGACTTAGTTGGACTGGGACCCTGCTATTCAGGGCCCCAGTCTATCTGCTCTCTCTAAACGACATGGAGTGCACTCTAGGTGCACTAGTGATTGAATACTGTGGTGCCTTATGAGTCCCTAGTATATGGTACCTTAGGTGCCAAGGGCATAGGTACTTCACAGGCCTACCAGGGGCTGCAGCATATATTATGCCACCCCTGGGAAGCAGTCTAAATCTGACACCACAGGCCTGCTACTGCAGCCTGGGTGAGGTGGTGCTAGCACCCCTCACTGAGATATAGGTTTCCTATATCTCTCCTGCACACACATATAAACCTATCAGTCACCCCTAAGGCAGGCCCTATCAATCCTGAGGGCAGGGTGCTTGGCTTCTATGTGAGGGGTGCCTCTGCCTGAGCAGGGCCCCTCTGCAGCTCTCAGAGTCTATTCTCTGGTGCTGTTTGTGGATGCGGTTAAACCATATACTATTTAAGTGCATTATATCCTCGCGGTAAATGCTAACTTTGGAATGGCTGCATCAAAACATGTCGTGTTTGGTGTCAAACATCTTGGAATACTACCCCCCGCCAATCTTGGCGGCGGGAGTAGCATTCCACCCTTCTAGAGGGATAAGACATGTACCTGCTGTGGAAACGCGGTAGAATCCTAAAGAGCCCTGGCATCACAAAATGGATGCCACCAGTCACAGACACTGGGCTGCCCTCCTGCTGATGACCGAAACTCACAGTGGAGGAAGCCCAACAATAGGCATCCTGTCACAGGGAGGTGTAACCACCTCCCAGACAGGGTTTAGTGTATTGGGGCTGGGTGGGTGCACTCTTAGAGTGCTTTGAAGTCCTGCACTGGGGAGCAGAAGGCTCCTCTGTGCATATGCCAGTTCAAACCAGCTCAGGGGCTACCTGCCCCTGCTCTGGCGCGAAACTGGACAAAGGGAAGTGGGTGTAGCCACCCCCTCCCTTGACCCTCCCATAGGTGGGGTCATAGAGCTAGTCCATCCCCTCTTTTTAGTATAAGAGGGGGAACCTTGCCATTGCAAAGCAGATAACCCCTGGACGACGCTCTACAGAAGAATCCTGGCCCTTCGACGTTCCACTACCTTTGGAAGACAGAAGAATCTCCCTTGGAGTCAAGGAGTGACTCCCCTGCTTGGCAGGCACCAAAACGACAACGACGGTCGCAAACTACGCCGCTCCCGCCGGAGTCCGAGGTCCCTGCAGCCCAAGAAGTGGATTTCCTGACCTCTCCCAGGCCATCGTGAGTCCCCAGCGAAGCTGAGGCAAGTGGACCCCACGAGTAACGAGGAACCGCGACCCCTGGGTACCGTGCACTATTGTCGAGTGCAACCCCTTCACAACGTTCTACGAACTTGTGCTTTGGACCACGTGTGGTCCCGACCTCCAGCAGGAATCCCTCCGAAGATCAGAGGCCTACACCGTCCCGAGTGACCGTGGGCCCCTGTTGAGTGATTCCGCCCGAGGTGTCTTCGCGATCCCTTGCCCGCTGGCTTGTGGGTCCCCAGAAGACTTCTTAAAGAAACCAAAGGGCTCCCCTGGTTGCTTCAGGCCTGCCCTGACTTACCCTCGCTGGGTGAGTCCCTCAGACCTTGCTGGTCTGCGCCATCGACTTTTCTTCATCTCCCGAGACTTGCTGCTGCCAAGGCTTGTTGGCTCCTATCGAGTTGCCGACACCGCAGTCAGCTGCAGACGTCGAGGGACACACCGAATCCAGCTCCTGGTCGTCGTCGACGCCTCCTGGATCACGTGGCTGAAGAGTCAAGGCACCTGCAACCGACCTGAAGCGACCGACGACGGTGGGCATCCATCTTCCTTGCCCCGGGTCACTGCCAAGTGACTTTGAACACTGTCCCCTCTGCTTTCAGGTCATCCTTCTTCAGAATCCAGGCTTGGATTCCACCGGACACTTCTTCAGCTCCCGCAAGCAGCAAGTCTTCTTTGTTCGCCATTGAAAACGACGCCGCGACCCGACACCAAAGGACACCTGTGCACCCGGCTTCCCTGGGTGAGGTAACTCCAGCACTACGGTGCTCCTGTGGGTGTGGGCCCTAGAACTGCTTACCCTGTAAGTGACTTGCTTGTAGGTTCTCCCGAAGTATCCTAAAACTCTTTATTTCCAACCGCGACTTGCCCCATTGAAGTTAACGGCGATTCGCGCCTGTGTATCCACACTGCACGCGTCCCCGTGGGTCCTTTACTTACCTGCCTTGGGTGGTTTTGTGAGGCCCCAGCACTTCTGAAGGCCCTAGGCCTTGTCTCCTTGCAAGTCGTTGTTTCTAAGTCTCTTACTTAGTATATGGTCTGGTACGCCCCTAGGGCCCCAGCCATATTTTGTGCTTAACTTATTGTGAAACGTTGATTTGTGCATATGTTTGTCTTCTAATCTCATAAAGAGATTAGTAGAGAGTTATTTAGAAATAAATACATATATATTTGATATATATACCTGTGTGGTGTCTTTTCATTTGGTGATTCAAGAGATTATATGGTAAAACAAGCTGCTTTACATTCCTCCGAGACTTAGCCTGAAGGCTGCTCTCCACAGCTACCACTAGGATAGCTTTCTTTAAAGGTTGTCTTAAACCTATCTACCATAAGAGTCGATTTGCCCTGGTGCAAGGTGGCCACTTTAATTAGTGAACAGCATATACCAGGCCAACTTCTCACAGTGTTCTTTGCCATACATTGCTTCCTAGTATGGCACAAACCATCTCCAAAACGATGTACTTCGTGTTTTGTTTCCTCACATAGAATTTACAGCTTGTAAGGCTTTTGATACTCAGTAGCTAGAATGGAAGGTTAACGACACAGGTACTATCACTGCCAAAACAAAGCAGGGCATCTATGCCATCTTGATTCACCTTGGGTAACCAGATTGAATAACAGAGCCAAAGGTTTGTGAGAGGTGATGAAGTGAAGTCCGGCACGATATAACAGATTGCAGTACACTATCAAATACACATTATTCGGCTATACGTATTTATTAAAGAAAATATGTTCTTTAAATACAGTAAAAAGTCATTCAGGGGTCAAAAATATACAAACTGGGTGTGTAAGTGGAGGGAGATTCATTTGAAAGTGGCTGGAAGCGGGCATTTGCTAAAATCCGCAGCTGCCCTGCCTGCCCACCTCATAATTAGCTCACCTCATTTAGACGCAGGAAGCCGCTTGATTTCTGACATTGGAGTCTCAGCCAGCTCAGCTGTCGAAAACCCCTTGCTAGCAACTTGTTTGCCTCAGGTCCGGCGGGTGAACAGCATCCGGAGGCTCGCCCATGCTTCCCTCTGAGCACCTGCTGTGAAAGTCATAGTTGCCAGAAACAGGAAAGAGCAAAAGTGACCCCATACTCAAGATGTAAATGACCAGCTTGTGAGGGTCATTGATTTTTGTTATACAGAAAAAAAAAGCCAACCAGGCTGCAATAAAATTGTGCTCCAGCCACTACATCATTTTCGCCAAAATGCTTGCACCCCCTCGCGGGCTCCTGGGGTACTTGCAGAAGGCCGTATTATTCTCTGGTGATTATTTGAATCTCCTCTACTTGCCGGATTAATTTGACAAATGTTTGTTATCTCTCTCAGATCAGCCCCAAATTAAGTCGTTCTTTTACGCAGATAAAAAATAATAAATCCGTAAAATTAGACTTTGAACGCTCATGATTTTAGTTTTAACTGTGCGCATTAGCAATGGCGGGGGAGGGGGAGGCGGAAAGGCTCGGACAGCGGAGTGCGGGCGGGGGGAGGGCGTTTCCCTTGCGGGAGCGAGCAGCAACGCGCGATAATTGCTGACACATGGCGCCACTGCTCGCTCCCGCAAGGGAATCGCCAAACGTGCACGCGTTGCCATTGAAAGCAATGCAACGCGTGCACGTTTTGGGGCCAAAAGCGAATCGATTTCAAGAAGTCTCATCCTAAGCCGCGCATGCGCGCTGCGTAGGCGAGACCTAAAAATGGAGTAGAACTCACGTGGACCTGAAATAATTGCAATAACATAGACAATGTACTAAAAATCATCAATACTATAGATGACATATTTTCTAAATGTTTGTGAATATTATAGCAAAAAGAAAACATATAAATAAAATGTTTAAAATATGAAGTTTAAACTTCAAGAAGAGGAATTATTGGAACAATTCAGTCAATATATGTTGCTGAAATCCTGCTAAATAAAGAAAAGAACAAAACGAAAACATTAAGAGCAGCGTTTTTAGCTGCCAAACAGAAGGACACACAGTAACGAATTTGGTACATAAGTACCTATTCAACTTACTCTTATCAAGTGCCTGAGATTATTTTATATGCAACAAGATCAATTGATGGACAGAATGAATAACAATGTCAAACATTTACCCCCAGTACAAAGATCTGGGCCTAAATCCATCTTTTCTTTGCTCACCATGCCATTACAGTTTGGACCCAGTCATATGCAAATCAGTCTTGCTGCTGCTCATGGGAACAGTCCAGTCTGAACTCCTGTGCTCACTGTGCCATTGGATTCAAGTTAGTCAGACTGATGAGGGGTTCCAAACTGGGGTGGCGTGGTGAGCAAAAAAACGATGGATTTAACCCAGTTCTGTGACTGGAGGAGAATGTTTGATTTGTTCAGCATTCCGTCCATCATCTGTTCTTTTTGCTTATGTCACCCTAAGTGGGAAGGGTATGTCCAGACATGGGTCCCGTGTACACTGTGCCACTGGATTCAAGCTAATCTGGCTGATGAGGGGTGACACCCCAAAACCGATTTCATGATGCTTATTTCTGGTCCAGGGAGGACCTGGCCTGGCAGTTCGGGCTGGGTTATTCCCATGGGGAGAAGGGTCAAGACTGATTTGCATATTGCTGGGTCCAAACTAGGGTGGCATGGTGAGCAAAAAAAACAATGGATTGAGCCCAGATCTGTGACTGGGGGAGAAAGTTTGATTTGTTCAGCATTCCCTCCATCATCTGTTTTTTTTTTAGATTATTTTAAAGCATTGACCAGGGTTAGGATTGGGTGCACCCACCAAAAATGTGTTAAAAGAAGTTTTCATTTTGGCATACAAGAAGAGCCCCCAATTTGAAGTTAGATTTGAGGAACAAAAATAATAGAATCAAACTGTAATTATGTGACAAAAAGTAATAAAAATGTATCATCTCAACAGTGGAAAAGCAACTGCAATAAGGATTGAACTGTGTGTCAATCACGTTATGTCCTTTTCGTGGATGATTCTACATCTGGCAAAGAACCGGACTGGCAAAATTGCACTGAAATGAACGTTGTTCAAACATTAGTCTAAACAAAGAGTCTTCTTCCATTGCCAGACGGTTAAAACACTTACATCGTTCTGTCCCACAATAGACATTTCAGATACGGGAATAGATATCATAACTAGGGGTGGGCATAACTCGCAGAATTTGACTCCGTGTAATTCCACTGAGTTACAAAAAACTCTGCGAGATTCCTGTGGAGAACCCCCAATGGGCGGAAATAGGCACGTTGTGTTGCTGGCACTGATTTAGTGCCCGAAGTCCGTTCTGTGCTGAAAATCAGCACGAACGGCACAACGAGCTTCGCCAGAGTGTGCAGCTACTTGAGATGATTCTGCTGCCGCTCGAGTAGAATTACTACTTGAGTGGCAGCCTTCTGACAGCGAATGGTTGTGACCGCCGATGTTGGAAAACTCTTGCTGGATTTCCTTCTCGTGACTGTAAATTGTGCTGGGGATGCCAAATCTTGCTTGTGCTCACCAACTTACCATTTTGATTGACGCGCAGGAAAAAATGTCGCCACATGGCGATTGGCGTAATATGGGCAGAACTCTGCATTACAAGAGTAACGGGGAGTCACCCAAATTCTGCCAATTTCGCCGGCGGAACGAAATATTCCACGTACCCCTAACAATAACCATGTCAAGGGGTTGTAAGGGATAGAAATGTATTACTTGAAGAAAGAGAAAACTGGATTGACGCCCTGGAAGCACTATTATCAAAGGACCTTAATGAATTACAGGACTAGGTGCGTTTCGTACAATATTTTAAGATTTTGACAACAATGCAGCTTTTTAACAAGAACCAAATTCTGTATACTATATGTACGATTCATGAATGACCATTCCAGGATAGCAGATCCCGGAAAGAACTTGTTGGAAATAAAAGGAGACTGAACACAAAAGCAATGTAAGATGGTGTCAATAGTATTAACATTTACTTTCAGAGAATGTGGGTAAGCGTGTCGCAGTTAACATGTATAAATACTCACAAAATGGTGGAGAATGCCATAAACATGTGGACTTGCCGGTGGGAATCCAGAGACCATTGGTAATGTTATGTTAACCTAGGACTCATCGTAAATATGTTTGATATGCTAAAAACATTAATGTATCTTGTTCGTATTTCTACTGATTACAAAACTGATTATTAGTGCGTGGACTTAAATTTGATAAAAAACATGCTTGTTATACCACTGTAGTATTAATTGGTAAGGAGTCATTTTAAGTGAAGCTTTGTTCTCATCTGAGGTGTCTGAGTCTTTATTCCAGAAGAGAAGAACTGTGGTCCGTCTTCAAATCATCCATTTACTCCTGTATCACTTTCAATACATATGGAACTCTCCATGCTTGATGAACAGGCCGCAGATTACCTGTTCACCCACTGTGGCGGTTTATCATGACCTCTTCAAATTAATGGTTGGAGTAAAAGAATGATCTACACAGTAAATCTCATGAGTAGAGATACGACATGGAATTTCTACGTCCTAGCAGGTCTTCATATTATTGATCACGGAGCCATTATTTGATATATCTATACATATTAGCCTTGAAAAAGTCCTTTGGACGAAACACGTGTCAGCTGCTTGTATATATAATATATTTTTCTAAAAAGAACAATAAAGAACAAAACAAAGAAAACCGTGAATTGATCTGTGATCTTCAATTATATCGTGACCAATGATAAAAGCTAGCTTCACTGGCTTGGATTAAAACTCAGTGTGCCTCGGCAATTGTGTGACAAACCATTGGTAATGTTATTATGTTAACCTAGGACTCATCGTAAATATGTTTGATATGCTAGAAACATTAATGTATCTTGTTCGTATTTCTACTGATTACAAAACTGATTATTAGTGCGTGGACTTAAATTTGATTAAAAAACATGCTTGTTATACCACTGTAGTATTAATTGGTAAGGAGTCATTTTAAGTGAAGCTTTGTTCTCATCTGAGGTGTCTGAGTCTTTATTCCAGAAGAGAAGAACTGTGGAGCTCCCACAGATAAGTTAATATAGAACCAGGAGTGTGTGATTACCGCACTACGCCCAGAAGGGAACTACACACTTTGGTAACTGGCAAACAAAGGAAATTAAAGCTGCATCAAAAGCAATGGCATGTGAAGTCAGATGCCTCAGACCATAGTACCAATTTCACTCTCCTGACACAACCCTAGAGTTGTGGAAAGAGATGCATCTGACCTCCTATGGCGTCTGGCACACAGGCTGCTCCCAAAGGACAAGAAAAGGTCTGTGTCTAGCTACACCAGGTAAATCAGCTAGAGGAAGTACACGTCTTCTTTTGTGTAGTCCATCAGGGGACCAGCTCTCAAGTCCATCAGTTCCCTGCAAGTATTCATGCAGTAAACATGCAGATTAAGCAGGCAGAGGAAGGAAAAAAGACTGTAAAAGCAGATAACCAAGATGGGAGAAGTTCTATTGCAAGCTCTACCTATAAGAGGTTTTCACAGTTAGAATTTGATGCCCCCCATGTGGGGTTACACAAGACTAAGCAAATCTTCTCCTGCTCTGGCGCGAGTAAAAGAAGAGCTTCCAGATTCAGTGAGTTCAGTGAGTCACTCTGAAAGATATCAGAGAAACAGGTATCCAGCAAGATGCTGCACAGTGAAAGCATATATTTCCAGCGGTTGGGGGCAAGAGCAGGTCATGAATGGTGACAAGCTTTAGCAACACATGATAACTCTCAAGATCAGCCACTCCTCAGCAGCCCTGTTGCAGGGTAGTAGGCTAATACAACCAAACATGGAACATTATAAGGTGTCAGGGAAGCCACAAAACAGATATGTCAGAAGGGGAATCTGAAGAGACAAACCAAGTGTCTGCCCTCTTGCTACAAATGTGAAGAAGTACCCCAAGCCTGCCAATCCCATGCTAAGCAGCCCCTCCAGTGCTTAATTTGAGACGTGGTTCCCGTGGGGACCACTCGCACTCATTTTTGGGGATAAGCACTTATTTTTCTGCATTAGACATTTACTGAGAGCAAGAGAGGGGAAACCACACTAACTGGAAAGATGGAGGAAGAGAAAGATGGAAAAACTGTCACAAAGGTATAGAGCAGAAACCTGCAAGAGTGATATAAAGGGGCAGGGAGTGTCTGGTAGTGGATTAAAGAGGCCTGAGGTGAATTCAAGACGACACCGCCTTGATATTTGGTGCGTGGACATTTAATTGCACTTGCCGTGGGCATCTGAGACCAGCTTTGGGCATCGATTGCCTCAACAACAGAAATATCCCCCTCTGAATATATGTCCTAGAGTACAGTGGTGTATAGTGTTACAACCCCTAAGGAGCACTCTGCAACTCCAGGAGGCAAATATTTATTTCTGCAGTATCTGCAGACTCATACAGCAAATGCTGGCAGGTGTTACCCTTCAGCCTCCCAAAAAAGCTGCAAATGCTGTTGTCTTCTTATGCTGAGGACTTTCTGAAAATGCTAAGAATATGGGAGGCGTGGAAATCCTCATATTACAACTTTGAAAAGTACCAATATTCAAAGTGCGTTTTGCAGCAAACATCACAGACTGTAAGTACCTCTGAATATTAGACTGCAAATTGCGGACCCTATGAGGTGGAGCAAGTGCTATTTATGAAGCAGAAACCTGAAGATTTCAATGCTCACAGAAGTTAAAACTGAAGATCTGTGTATAATGATCGGGTCTTGGGCTATTTTGGGAATAGCTGGAATGTAGTAGGAAGTTCGGGGCATATTAGCAAGAACGGCGTTAAAATTATCGCCGCTTTAGCGGCAGGAAACTACCGCTAAAGCGGCGATAATGGGCTTGATAATATGCCCTTGAGAATTCCAATAGAAGCCCAGGATCACAGCAGAACATGGGCTTCTATTGGTATTCTCAAGGGCATATTATCAAGCCCATTATCGCCGCTTTAGTGGCAGTTTCCTGCAGCTAAGGCGGCGATAATTTTAACGCCGTTCTTGCTAATATGCCCCTTCATTTTTAGGTCTCGTTAGGTCTATTGTTTCTAAAAACAATTTTTAAAAAAAGGAAAAAAACTTAAAAGGGGGCTTTAAGCCCACCCATTACTTACTATTGGTTGGCATAATTCCTACTCTTATTCTCTTCCTTTTAATTGGTGAGCGCGCAACAGTGCATGTCGGCTTCACTTCGTCTCCATATTTTTGAGTACTTCCCTGGAGCATGGACAAAGTACTGATTTAATTATTAATTCGTTTTTACTTGCAAAACAACTTGAAACCATCTGAGTTGAAGCGTGTGCTTCCCGGAACTTCCAGGAGTTGAACACAAACCACTAGAAATAATAAACATTTGTTGCATGTGGTCAATGCCTGAAACATACATTTTGGCTGCCTGTCACTTTTATTGATGATAAGTTGCAAACATACTCTCTTGGTTTAAGACTGTTGACATACAGTATGTGTTTTTCTGGATTGACCCTGCTTGCCGCTGTGTCACATTTACTTCTTTGTTGGTTACCTCCTTTATAACTGAGAGAATGTTTTATTCACCATGAAACACATAGTGATTTCAAAATGTTTATGTTTCACCCCTAATACCTAAAGTCACCTCTATCTCCCTTTACCTCTACCCATCCTGAACCCTGAAGTCGCCTTCACCTTCATTTACCTCTACCCACCCATAAACACTCAGGTCACCCTCACCTCCCTTTACCTCTACCCATCCCTGAACCCGTGAAGTCACTCTCACCTTCCTTTACCTGCATGGTACCTTCTTGCGTGGTGAAGACTGCGTGGTAATGATCCTACGTGGTAAAGGCTATTTCCCCACAGGCAGGACACAAATGTTTTGGGAGCACTGTTAGTTGTTTTATGCCTTTCAGTAAGTTTAGCGGACAACTTCACCACTTTGACAGTTTGCTCCCTCATTTTCCCCCTAGCCCCGACATCTTATACTTTAGATCTCACCTGAGACAGCTCATGCTCTGTCGCTTGCGAGACATTTCGCTTACTTAAGGGGCTTGGAGTCCGCCCTTTCTTAACATTGCTTGGCTTCATCGTCACCCGCATTTTCCTGCTTCTCTGTGGTCAGGGTGCGCCAGCTTTACTTCCTCTTCGTGTTTTTGTCCCTATCAAGGAGCATGGCCCAAGTACTGCTTTCCCTTCGCAGTGTCCTTCCACTGCTCACCGCTTTCAGAGGAACTTTTTTTTTCCTTTTACTTGCACCCCCTCCCACATTGTTGCTTGCCCAACCCCTGCCCTCCTCCTGCATCATTTCGTTATAGGTCTGCCTCTTCCCCATTGTTGCTTGCCCCTTCCACCCCTTCCCTGTTTTCTTTGCTTGCATCCTCCAGTCCTGCCAGAAAAAAAAGGGCTCAACAGTCACACCAGCGGGTTTCATGATGCTTCAAAGAGGCAAATGGCACTGCCCTTCCTAGTCTGCATGGCTTTCTCGACTATGTCTTCATGCGGGGCAAAGACAGCAAACTTCAGCTTGGATGTAAGATAAATGTTTATGTATTTTGTGAAGACAGAGAATATTCCTATACTAACAAACCAGATCACTGCCCATTGCAGTTAGAGCTGGCTGCATCATAACACTATTTTTTGTAACATTTAGCCATGCCGCACAGCAGCCACGCTGCTGTATAACATCGGTAAAAGAAATTGACGCCCACGCCCAGATGGATCAGCAGCCTCCCCCCCCCCGCAGTGCCTGGAGACCCCCACGGGTGAGTAGCCACGCTATTCAAAATGCTGATTGATTGATAGCTCTCCCAGAGGCGAGACCTATTGGCTTTGCCAATGGTTGTTTTGGTGGGTGAGGTGGAGTGGCAAATAAGGGTTGCATTTCTGTCTCTGAGGAGCAGAAATCTTTCATAAGGCCCCAGGACCATTCTGCGTATCTCCAACTACTGAGTAACCATTAGTGCAGACAGCCAGGGCCTGATTCACAGAACTAACTTACGTCAAAAGCGTAAAGTTAGTACTTTTTGGTATTCACAGAATACACTTACTCATTTTGGTATTCACAGAATGAACTTACTCATTTCGATATTCACAGAAGTTAGTAGTCCTAACTTTAGGACTCCTAAATGCCTTCTGTGAATACCGAAAGTCTTAAAGTTAGGATTTTTCTCAGTTTAGGAGTAGTAAAGTTAGGTAGTAGTTTAGGATTTACTAATCCTAAACTGAGAAAAATCTAACTTTAAGACTTTCGGTATTCACAGAAGGCATTTAGGAGTCCTAAAGTTAGGAGTCCTAACTTACTACTCCTAAACTGAGAAAAATCCTAACTTTAAGACTTTCGGTATTCACAGAAGGCATTTAGGAGTCCTAAAGTTAGGACTACTAACTTCTGTGAATACAGAAATGAGTAAGTTCATTCTGTGAATACCAAAATGAGTAAGTGTATTCTGTGAATACCAAAAGTACTAACTTTACGTTTTTGACATGAAGTTAGTTCTGTGAATCAGGCCCCCAGTGTGTGCTAACTCCCTTACTCACTGCTTTCGTGTCCACCCCTCTGCTAGGTCCTCACAGCCTATGAGCCAGACTCCAGCAGTAGGCAAAGGAACTGGTCCTCAGCCTCCTGCATGGGGCGCTCAAGTATCAGTCACCAGAACTGTCCCTTGACCCCAAAACCAAACAAGAAGGGTGCATGGAACCTGCACGTTCAACTTATTGTGGTCCAGATTGATGGGGTAACCAGCATTTCAAGTGCATGATTAATGAGTGTGGCAGCAACTTCATTCATTTGCAAGCATATTATACACAGAGAAAAGCAGAGCAGAACATAGACAGACAAAGGCCTGCTAGAGTTTTGCCCAACAGAATTGACTATAGCAATTACTGTTTTACAGCGAATACTGCAGTTTTCCAAACTCTTTCCTCTCCTTTTGCTGACACTGCTTCACTCTTACCTGCCCTCTTGCTGACTCTTCCTCCCTTTCCTTGCTGTCATATCACCTCGCACTAATGCTTAATTGCTGTCTCTGCCTCTTCTCCACCACTGACCACTTCCAATCTCTGGGATTTCAAGCATACTTACCAGTCAGCCTGCCAAATATGAATGGGTGCCTGAGAACAAACCCCCAATTGGCACATTCTGCAACGATTTCTCCACATTTTGAGAAAAATCCAAACTTTTTGGGGTGGAATTTGAGGCAGGGGTCATATGAGGGGTGTAGTTGCTTGAGATGCAATTAACAGACTTAGAAGGGGTATGTGAGGATAATAAAACTCCTTGTACCCACAAATGGAGCCCAGGACCATTCAGGTTGGCCTTCACGTTTTCAGTTTCAGCAGCAGGCAATTAGAACAGACCATGACACGTTTATAGTTAGTGATAACTACGTGCCTCCACTTTGGTACATGGACTCTTCATTGTCCTTGTACTACAATGGAATCACTTCCTGGGAGGATTAGCATAACTGCTGGCCAATCATATGCTGAGCTGCCATAAAGAGATTGATAAGCAAAGGAATGATTCCACAGACTCTTCCTGTATACTCTTTTTTTCATTTTATTTCTGGGTTTTGACAGTGTAGCTGTCAAACAGTTCTACTACTTACAGTATGAATTGGGTGGATTTTGTGTCCATTCCTTTCAACCATTTACTTTCTTGAATTAGCCTATTTCAGTCAATGGCTTCAGAGGATTCCAATGACCTCTAGACTCACTCCACTTGATTATTTATCCCTCACCTAATGCTATTGGCTGTTTGGGTCTAGCCTTCCACCTCCTGAACAGTGCTTGCATTGAACTACATGAAGGACTACTTTACAACTAGGAAGATTCCAGGGAGATTTCATTAATGTATTTTGTTTCTTGTCCGGACCTATTGGCTTTGCCACTCCTTGTTTCTTCTTCTAATGGCATAAGATCTGGTGGACAAGTACAACTGTATCTAGACAGATCTAAAAAAAATCATTTGTAAACCAAATTGCTCCAGATGAAGTATTAATTCTTTCACAGAGTTAGATGTGGACCTGTGAGATTGGGGGTTGTCATGAGTAAGGAATGGAGTACAAGGGGTGTAAGTTCTGGAGAGTTTGAAAACTCCAATAGCTGTGGTAAGCTCAGTGCGGCCGCAGTCACCTAAGGATTCATCTGGTTTATACACATTTAGGGTCATATCTACAGGCCCCTCTCGCGCTACAGGCCCCTTTCACGCTATACTTAGCGTGAAAGGGGATGGCAATGGGTGTTGCGGTGGGCATTCCACCGCAACACCCATTGATTTTGACGCTGCCCCAGATTTACAAGGGTGGCGTAAATATGGGCCTGCGCCAAAATTAAGACCAGGGAAAACCTGGTCATACCCTGGCGAAACGAGGAGAAAGTTTTCATTTCTCCTCGTTTTTGCTGTTTCCATGTGTGCTACGTTGTGCAGCACACATGGAAACAGCACAACGCCAATGATTGTTTATGTGCAGGAAGGTGTCCCTTCCTCCACATAAACAATCATTTTTAAAAAATGACGTTTTGCAACCTCTATGTGTGCTGCATTAAGCAGCACACACAGAAGTTTCAAAACGCCATTTAAAGATTGTTTATGTGCAGGAAGGGACTCCTTCCTGCACATAAACAATCACTCCCCTCAACGCAGGCATCCTTGCACTATGGTGCAAGGGTGCCAGCGTTGGCGCTAAGCAGCTAAATTTAGCGCCAGCGCAGGGAGAAACGCAGGGCTGCACCATATTCTTGTAAATATGGTGCAGCCCTGCGTTTCTAAAGTGACGGAGCGTGTCTTTAGCCTTCTTGGCTGAACGACACGCTTCGCCACTTTCTTGTAAATATGACCCTCAATTTCTGCTGAATGCGACTAAAAAGTAAGAGTGTTGATAACATGGAGTCGGCACGCTGCTCCTTCTAATTAGGGGAGCAGAAATGTATACAAAAGAGGGCATTAAAGTTATGAAAAGTAAAAGCACAAATAACACCACAAATCAGCGTATAATGCCTGGACTTAGCATAAATCCTGTTCAGACTGGCCACACAGCGTGATAAGTTTGCCTTTACTCACATTAACTACTTAGGGGCATATTATCAAGCACGGCGTTAAAATTATCGCCGGTTTAGCGGCAGAAAACTGCCGCTAAAGCGGCGATAATGGGCTTGATAATATGCCCTGGAGAATTCCAATAGAAGCCCATGTTGACACCAGAACATGGGCTTCTATTGGAATTCTCCAGGGCATATTATCAAGCCCATTATCGCCGCTTTAGCGGCAGTTTTCTGCCGCTAAACCGGCGATAATTTTAACGCCGTGCTTGATAATATGCCCCTAAGTATATTTTTAACTATCTTGTCATTTGGATAATGAAACCCTCACTTTCTAACACAACTGCCTCATTTAACGCCCTTCCTGTTTCGTGATTGAAAAGTGTTTCTTTTTGCAGTGCCCCCTTGAACACGAAAGCTCAAAGGAAGTGTGATCCACCCTCCCTGCTTCCCCAATTATCCAAGTCACAAATGATGGGCCTGGACCTAACAGATTTCCCGTTTACAGAGTTTTGGATGCTGTGCGAGCCCAGATAACCCAGTCATTAGGCGGTGGGAGTTGCCCCAAAGAATGTGTGTGATTGTGCTGGAATGTGTCACCACCAACACCTGTTTCCCATTCCTTAATCAAGAGCAGATGTGCTGGCAGGGTGTTTCTATAGGACCCCTCCTCCTTCATATAAACTCTCTTTATAACAACCATCAAAGTTTTATAATCGTGAAAATGTTTATAACTGGAAGTCTGGGGAAAGAAAGTGTGTGGTCAGCATTGAACTGAAGCCAACAAACATAGCCAGGGTGGATCATGGCTTTTGTGCCAACAATTTCACGCCCTTTCCAGCGACCCTTGTGTTGTGATAACACACATTAAAAAAAAAATAATAATTGCTGTTTCAGAATCCAAACATTTGTATTTTAAAGGCTTCCAGTAAAATTGTATGAATCTTAGTTGGTCTTCCTGGGGCTTAGATGTAGTACGGATACAGGACGCCATAGAATGGTGACCTGTGTAAAAATGTCCTGTCTCTGGAGCATTCTTTCTTGGATGCTTTCACTTTTAGAAAAACTGCACCTTCTGCTCTTATCCCCTCCGCTGATAGGCACCTCTGTGCCTCAGCTTTGTTACCAAAATTCAGTGTTCGGTTGATCAAATACATGCAGCTCTTTGGCCTCTTTGTGCGCCCATCCAAACTGTATGCCACATTCAGTGCTGCATATTGGTGCAAACTCTGCATCAGTATCTCATTGTAGCCTGAAGAAACAATGAAAAATGTAGAAATATATATTTTTGTAAATGCATTTGCTCTAGCATGTCATACCTTCCTCTCATAACCGTGCGGGAGGGCAGACTAACAGCTCCTTCCTCTCACAGTGCTTATGGACAGAGGAGCATTGTGAGAAGACAGAGCTATGAATCTGTGCACCAGCAAACAGCCAGGTGTCATTAGTATTTTTTTCGTAGCCTGGAACAAATTCCTAACTAGATAGGTTAGTCAGTTATTTGGATTCAGAAGGATAGCGGAGGGATAGAAGAGGGAAAAAGGTTTGCATTTATATAGCGCTTGTTACCCCTGATGGGGTGTTGAAGCGCTTTCTTGGCGAGTAGCACTCTACTCCAGAGCCCTTAAAGGATTAGTGTTGAATTAGTATAGTGAAATATGAAAGTAATTTGAGTGGTGGATTGCTAGTGTGCCGATTTGCAGTTAATGTAGTGTAGCTAGCGAGTTGACAACACTGTGTATGGAGGTGCACGAGTCATAGTAATTTGAAGGTGTTGTATAAATTATAAATTTAGGTTGTAACCATAACTTTGGAATTTCTAATGTTTGTGTAGTTTATGTTGGGTTTGTGTAGAAAGAATAAATAAAGGTTTCCTAACTATAAGCTTTAACCTTTGTTTTTTCATTGAATTCCAAGGGTTTTTAATTTTTAATAAAAATGTGTTTCAAATTGTAGAGTTGAGTATCATCGAGTGGAGTGTCATTAAGTGGAGTATCATAGAGTACAGTGAAGGAGAGTGTCATGCAGTGTAGTGTTGTAGAGTGGAGTGGAGTAGAGTGGAGTGGCGTAGCTCAGCGTAGAGTGGAGTAAAGTATCATAGAGTGGAGTGGTGTGTTGTACAGTGGAGTGGCATGTCGTACAGTGGAGTGTCGTAGAGTAGAGTGGAGTGGCATAGAGTGCAGTGGCATGTCGTAGAGTAGAGTGGAGTGGCATGTCATAGAGTGGCATATTGTAAGGTGTCTAAGAGTGGACGGGCGTAGAGTGTAATGACATTTCATACAGTGGAGTGGCGTGTCATAGAGTGAAGTGTCATGGAGTGGAGTGTCATTGAGTGGAGTGGTGTGTCATACAGTGTAGTGGCATGTTATAGAGTGGAGTGCTGTATCGCAGAGTGGAATCGAGTAGCATCTCATACAGTGTCGTAGAGTGGCGTAGATTGTAGACACATAGCGGCAGATTTACAAGCCCCTTGCGCCACTTTTGCGCCATTTTTAACAGGGGAAAAGTGACGTACGGGTGGCGCAAGGGGCTTGTAAATATGCCCCATAGAGTGGAGTAGAGTGTTGCAGAGTGAAGTGGCGTAGTATGGAGTTGCATCTTGTACAGTAGAGTGGAGTGGCGAATAGTGCAGTGGAGTAGATTGGTGCAGAGTGGAGGGGCATAGAGTGGAGTAGAGTGCTGTAGAGTGGAGTGGCATAGAGTGAAGTGTCATCTCGTGCAGTACAGTGGAGTGGCGTGTCAAAAAGTGGCGCGTTCCACACTGTGTTACAGTGGATTGATGTAGAGTGGTGTGCTGTAGAGTGGAGTAATGGAGTAGAGTTGAGTAGTGTGTTATAGAATACAGTGGAGTAAACTGGCAAGGAGTTTCATAGAGAGAGTTGCATAGAGTATTGTACATTGGAGTACAGTGTCGTAGAGTGTCGTAGTGTGCAGGGGCGTAGAGTGTCATAGAGTAAAGTGAAGTGGCATAGATGCAGTGGTATGTCACAGAGTAGAATGTAGTAGCGTGTCATAGAGTGGTATATCGTACAATGTCTTAGAGTAGATGGACATAAAGTGGAGTGGCATAGAGTGTAGTGACATGCCGTAGAGTAGAGTGGTGTGGAGTGGACTGTTGGAGAGTGGAGGGAGTGTCGTACAGTGGAGTGGCATGTAATTGAGTGGAGTGGTGTGTCGTACAGTGTTGTAGAGTGGAGAAGGGGGGTGTAGAGTGTATGGGCTTAGAGCGGAGTAAAGTGTTGTAGAGTGCAGTGGCGAAGAGTGGAGTGGCGCGTTGTAGAGTAGAGTTGAGTGGTGTGTCATAGAGTGATGTGTCGTACAGTGTTGTACAGTGCGTAGGATGGCGTAGATTGGAGAGGCGTAGAGTGGAGTAAAGTGTTGTAGAGTGAAGTGGAGTAGAGTGGAGTGGCATGTCCTAGAGCAGAGTGGAGTGGCATGTTGTACAGTATCTTAGAGTGGAGTGGAGTAGAGTGGAGCAGTGGAGTAGAGTTGAGTAGTGTGTCATAGAGTACAGTGGAGTAAAGTGATGTGGAGTGGTGTGGAAAGAGTTGCGTAGAGTGTCGTACAGTGGAGTACACTGTCGTAGAGTGACATTGAGTGGAGTAGAGTGTCATAAAGTGAAGGGGCATAGAGTACAGTGGCATAGAGTAGAGTGAAGTGGCATATGGAGTGGCATGTCATAGAGTAGAATTGCGTGGGGTATCATAGAGTGGCACGTCATAAATGCAGTGTTTTAGAGTGGAGGGGCATACACTGGGGGGCATGCAGTGTAGTGTCATGTTGTAGAATGGAGTGGTGCATCATAGAGCGGAGTGGCATGTAGTGTCGTATAGTGGAGTGGACTTTCGTAGAATGGAGGGGTGTCATATAGTGGAGTGGCATGTTATAGGGTAGAGTGGGATGTCATAAAGTGGAGTGGCATGTCATACAACGTCGTAGAGTGACATAGGGTGTATGGACATAGAGTGAGTAAAGTGTTGTAGAGTGCAGAGGCATATCGTGGATAGTTGTAAAGTATAGTCGAGTGACATGTCATAGAGTGGTGTGCCATACAGTGTTGTAGAGAGGAGTAGGATGGCGTGATTGCAGGGGCATAGACTGTATTACAGTATTGTAGAGTGGAGTGACGTAATAGAGTAGAGTGGACTGGCATGTTGTACAGTTTGTTAGAGTGGAGTGGGATACAGTGGCATGGCATAGAGTGGAGTTGCAGAGTAGAGTGGAGTAGTGTATTATACAGTAGAATGTAGTAAAGTAGCGGGGAGTGGCGCAGAGGAAGTTACATAGAGTGCCGACTGGAGTACAGTGTCGTAGAGTGGCATAGAGTGGAGTAGATTGTCATAGAGTGGAGGGGCATAGAGTGGAGTGGCACAGAGTGGAGTGTCGTTGAGTGGAGTGTCGTAGTGATGTACACTGTCATAGTGTACAATGGAGAGGCTTAGAGTGGAGTGGAGAAGAGTGGAGTGGCATAGAGTAAAGTGGGGTAGAGTGGCGTGGCGTGTCATGGAGTCGATTTGAGCGCTGTAGAGTGTAGTGGGGTGTGTTAGAGGAGAGTGGAGTGGTATGTCATTGAGTGTCTTAGAGTGGAGGTGCATAAAGTGGAGTGCTGCAGAGTGGAGTGGCATGTTGTAGAGTGGAGTGGCGTGTAGTACAGGGGAGTGGTTTGGCGCACAATACACTGGCGTGAAGCATCATGGAGTGGAGTGCAGTGTCACACAGCACGGTGGCATATGGTACAGTGGAGTGACGTATGGTAAGTTGGAGTGGCATTACTTTAATGTAGTTCAGTGGAGTGGTATAAAGTCGATTAGCGTAGAGTGTCATACAGTGTTGTGTCATCGAGCGTCGTGGGGTACAGCATGGTGGTGTACAGTGTTGTGGCTTACAGTGTCCATGTGTAAAGTTTAGTTGCATAGAGTGGAGTGGCGTAGAGTGGAGTGGCGTACACTGGCGTGGCATAGAGTGAAGTGGTGTACAGTTAGTGGTGTGTTGTAGAGTGGAGTGCTGTGTCGTGGAGTGGTGTAGAGTGTTTTAGAGTGGAGTGTCGTAGAGTGAAGTTGCGTGTCGGAGAGTGAAGTGGCATGTCTGATAAAATACAGCGGTGTGTTGGAGAGTGTTGCAGAGTGGAGTAAAGGCTTGTACAGTGGAGGGGCATAGAGTTGAGTAGAGTGTTGTAGTGGAGAGTGGCAGGGCCTGTTGTACAGAGTGCTAGAGTAGAGTGGCATAGAGTGTCGTAAAGTAGAGTGGCATACAGTGGTGTAGAGTAGCCTGAAGTAGAGTGGAGTAGTGTAGTACAGCGGAGCACATTGCAGCAGTATGTCATAGAGTCAAGCGGAGTAAACTGGCGCACAGTGGCATAGAGTGGAGTGGCATGTTGTAGAGGAGAGGGGATGTAATAGAGTGGATGGTGTGTCGAAGAGTGGACTGGCGTGTCATAGTGTGGATTGATGTGGAGTGGAGTGTAGTGTCGTAGAGTGGAGTGGGGAGTCATGTGGTAGAGTATTGTTTAAACAGACTGTAGGAGGCTGGCTTCGTATATGGTGCACACTAATCCAGACAACCCTTAAGGTGGTTTTAGTGGTCTTAGACAACCTAAGAGCCCTCTAAGTGGTAGCTGTGGAGAGCAGCCTTCAGGCTTAGTCCAGAAGGAGTGTTAAGCAGCTTGTTCTACCAGGTCTAATCATGTAGTGTAGGTTAAATGAAAAAGAACCACACAGTGGAGTTATAAAAATATGTCTATTTATTATTTATTACACAACACTCACTAACACATTAGTATATCTCCAAGCCGTAGATATCAACAACAATACACAGTAATACTTCAATTGCAAGAGGTAAATAAGCTCAATACACAGTGGTCTCCAGGGGGAGACCAAACCATATACTAAGAAAGTGGAAAGCGAACTGCGACCAAAGTCGCGACTTGGACCAGGAGACTCAGAAGAGCTGGGGACCCAAGGAAACATGCAAGGTAAATACCAAGAAACCCCATAGAGGCTGTGTGAAGGGTGGAAACACAGCTGCGTACTCCATAAAAGTCAATGGGAAAGTCACAGTTGCAGTTTTCAAGAAGAAGGACCCTTCCCAGTGGACCCTGAAGAAACCCAGGTTGGAGAGTCACCCCACCAATGGGTACCCCAGGAACCAGGGTACCTATCCCAGGGAAGCCGGGTGCATAGGTGTGAAGTGACATCGGAAACTGACCTAGACCACAATGGAGGACTTCAGAAAAGATGCCGCTGGCGAAGAAGATGCAAGAGTCCGGTGGAATCCAAGGGTGGATTCTTGACAAGAAGAACCAAAAAGCAGAGGGGACAGAGTCTCTACCACTCGGAGGTGACCAGGAGGCATGAAAGAGCAATGTCCACCGATGACGGAAGATGCAGGAGTGCTGACTGTGACTTTGTCATTGCAGCTGTGGGGACCAGGCAATGCTGAGGAAGACCAGGAGCCATGCACTAGCTCTCCCACATCGGAAGTCGAGAACCAGGGGGTCAGTGTCCGGCGGGAGAACTAACAAGCCTTGGCAGCAGCAACAGGCATGGAAAACGATGAAGGAGCAACTTTGGGACCAGCAAGGTTCAAGGGACTCATCAAGTCCAGGGGAGTCAGAGCAGGCCCCGAGCAAGCAGGAAAGGCCACTGAAGCAGGAAAATCAATCAATCAATCAATCAATCATGTCACTTATAAAGCGCACTACATACCCGCGAGGGTCTCAAGGCGCTGGGGGAAGAGGGGGGTGGTGCTGCTACTGATCGAAGAGCCAGGTCTTGAGGAGTCTTCTGAAGGCCAGTAGGTCTTGGGTCTGTCGGAGGTTGGTGGGGAGGGTGTTCCAGGTCTTGGCGGCGAGGTGGGAGAAGGATCTGCCGCCGGCGGTCGTTTTCCGGATGCGGGGGACTGTGGCGAGGGCGAGGCTGGTCGAGCGGAGCTGGCGGGTGGGGGTGTAGAAGCTGAGTCGTCTGTTGAGGTAGGCTGGTCCGGAGTTGTGGAGTGCTTTGTGTGCGTGGGTGAGGAGCTTGAAGGTTATCCTCTTGTTGACAGGGAGCCAGTGCAGGTCTCTCAGGTGGGGTGTGATGTGGCTGCGTCGGGGGATGTCGAGGATAAGACGTGCAGAGGCGTTCTGGATGCGTTGCAGCCGTCTCAGGAGCTTAGCCGTCCTTCCTGCGTAGAGGGCGTTTCCGTAGTCCAGCCTGCTGGTGACGAGGGCCTGGGTGACTGTTTTTCTTATTTCGGTGGGGATCCACTTGAAGATCCTGCGGAGCATTCGGAGGATGTTGAAGCAGGATGAGGAAACGGCGTTGACCTGCTTAGTCATGGAGAGGGTGGGGTCGAGGATGACCCCTAGGTTGCGTACGTGGTCGGTGGGTGGGGGGGCTGTTCCCAGTGATGTTGGCCACCAGGAGTCGTCCCAGGCTGAAGGGTTGGAACCAAGGATGAGGACCTCCGTCTTGTCCGAGTTCAGCTTCAGGCGGCTGGTCCTCATCCATTCGGCGACGGCCTTCATTCCTTCGTGGAGGTGGGCTTTGGCGGTGTGAGGGTCTTTGGTGAGGGAGAGGATCAGCTGGGTGTCGTCGGCATAGGAGATGATGTTGAGGTTGTGCTGTCGGGCGATGTGGACGAGGGTGCCATGTAGATGTTGAACAGCGTTGGGCTGAGGGAGGAGCCTTGGGGTACGCCGCAGATGATCTTGGTGGCCTTGGATCGGAAGGGGCGAGGCGGACGCTTTGTGTTCTGCCGGAAAGGAAGGATGTGGTCCAGTCCAGGGCCTTCTCTTGGATCCTAGGCGTCGTGAAGGCGTGTTCGTAGTGTGTGGTGGCAGACCGTGTCGAAGGCGGCTGATAGGTCCAGGAGGATGAGGGCTGCTGTTTCTCCGTTGTCTAGCAGGGTCCTGATGTCATCGGTGGCGGCGATGAGGGCGGTTTCGGTGCTGTGGTTGCTGCGGAAGCCGGACTGGGAAGGGTCCAGGATGTTGTTCTCCTCGAGGTAGCGGGTCAGTTGTTTGTTGACGATTTTCTCTGTGACCTTCGCGGGGAACGGGAGCAGAGAGATGGGTCGGAAGTTCTTGAGGTCCTTGGGGTCTGCCTTGGGTTTCTTGAGTAAGGCGGTGATCTCGGCGTGCTTCCAGCTTTCCGGGAAGGTTGCTGTCTCGAAGGAGATGTTGATTATTTTCCGGAGATGGGGCGCGATGGCTGTACTGGCTTTGTTGAAGATGTGGTGAGGGCACGGGTCTAGCGGTGAACCGGAGTGGATGGTGTTCATGATCTCGCTGGTGTCCTCGTCGTTGATGTTGGTCCAGGAGAGCAGGCGGTTGGTGGTTGTGGGGGCAGTGGTCTCGGTGGTTGCCGGGGCGGTCGTGGTGTTGAAGCTGTCGTGGATGTCGGCGATTTTGCGGTGGAAGGAGGTGGCCAGTGAGTCGCACAGGTCTTGCGACGGCTGGATGTCGTTGGTGTTGGAGCTGGGGTTGGAGAGTTCCTTCACGATGTTGAAGAGCTCTTTGCTGTTGTGTGCGTTGTTGTCTAGGCGGTCTTTGAGTGAGGCCCTTTTGGCGGATCTGATGAGGTGATGGTGATTGCGGGTGGCGCTCTTGTGGGCGGCGTAGCTGTCCGCTGTCCGTTCGTGGAGCCAGATCTTCTCCAGTTTTCGGCATGTTCGTTTGGAGGCCTGGAGGTCTTCGGTGAACCAGGTGGCTTTCTTGCTGGTGTGGCTGTTGGGCGGATTCTTGAGCGGGGCGAGGTGTTGGCGCAGTCGTCGATCCACTGTCTGAGGTTGCGGGCGGCGGTGTCGGGGTCGGAGGGTTCGGCGGGTGGGCTCAGGGCGAGGTTGTGGTTTGCTGGTCTTCCGTGACTCTGCTCCAGCAGCGGCGAGGCATTTGTTCGGTGCGGTGGTGCGTGGTGGGCTTCCTGTAGGTGAAGTGGATGCAGTGGTGGTCAGTCCAGTGGGGTTCGGAGGTGTGGTTGAAGGAGACGTGTGGGCTTGCGGAAAAGATGGAGTCTAGCGTGTGGCCGGTGGCGTGGGCGGGTGTAGTCACGAGCTGTGTGAGTCCGAGGGTGGCGAGGTTGTCGATCAGGGTGGTGGAGTTGGTGTCCTTGTTGTTCTAGAGGTGGAAGTTCAGGTCCCCGAGGAGGATGTAGTCCGTGGAGGCGATGGCGTGTGTGCTGACGAAGTCAGCGATGGAATCGCTGAACTGTGGTCGGGGTCCGGGGGGTCTGTAGATGAGGGTTCCTCTGAGGGTGGTGTTGGGATCGGTGTGGATCTGGAAGTGCATGTGTTCGGCGGTGCTGAGGGTGTCGTCGGTGTTGGTTGAGACTCTGAGGGTGTTCCTGTGGACGATGGCGATGCCTCCTCCGACTCCGTTGGTGCGGTCCCTGCGGGTGATCTTGTATCCGTCCGGGATGGCAATGGCGATGTCGGGGGCTGAAGCGGGATTCAGCCAGGTCTCCGTCAGGAATGCGACGTCTGGGGAGGTTGAGTCAAGAAGGTCCCAGAGTTCGATGGCGTGTTTGCGGGCGGAGCGGGTGTTGAGGAGGATGCATCTGAGGTAGTTGGGTTCTTTCCTGGGCGGTGGTTTGGCGGGGCGGGTGCTGGCGAAGCTGCAGTTCCGGCAGGTGAAGGGCCCTTGGGTGCGCTCGGGGTGGCCTGGTAGCAGGCGTGATCTTTTCCGGGGTTGAGTGCGTGGAGGGTGCTGGCGTCGTATCGGCGTCTGTTGATGTGGCGGGCGCGGGGGATGCCCGGACCAGGGGTCTGGCGCTGTGCGCGGCCACGGCGCGGACGGGCGCAGACGGGCTTGCCTTAGGCGCGCCAGCGGCGCGGCCAGCGCAGCGGCCGCCATAAATGGGGAGGTGGGAGGGAGGAGCAGGGAATGGGGCAGCGAATGGGCAGTGAGGGGCGGGGCCGCAGGGCGCAGCGGCGGGAAACAGGCACAGAAAGGAAAAAACGATCACAATCAGGGGCAGCAAGGGGGCACAGAAAGGAAAAAACGATCACAATCAGGGGCAGCAAGGGGGCACAGAAAGGAAAAAAACGATCACAATCAGGGGCAGCAAGGGGGCACAGAAAGGAAAAACGATCACAATCAGGGGCAGCAAGGGGGCTCAGAAAGGAAAAAACGATCACAATCAGGGGCAGCAAGGGGGCACAGAAAGGAAAAACGATCACAATCAGGGGCAGCAAGGGGGCACAGAAAGGAAAAAACGATCACAATCAGGGGCAGCAAGGGGGCACAGAAAGGAAAAAACGATCACAATCAGGGGCAGCAAGGGGGCACAGAAAGGAAAAAACGATCACAATCAGGGGCAGCAAGGGGGCACAGAAAGGAAAAAACGATCACAATCAGGGGCAGCAAGGGGGCACAGAAAGGAAAAAACGATCACAATCAGGGGCAGCAAGGGGGCACAGAAAGGAAAAAACGATCACAATCAGGGGCAGCAAGGGGGCACAGAAAGGAAAAAAACGATCACAATCAGGGGCAGCAGCAGGGCACACAGACGGAGCTGTGTGGTGGGGAAAAGACCCTCAAGAGAACCCACAGGCCGAAGGCACAGGAGTTGCAAGAGGACCTCGAGCAGCTCACCAAAGATGAAGGTCCATGGTGAAAAGGATGTGGTGAGGACAAAGATCTTGGCAGGAAGAGATGCTGGAGGCTGAAGCTTTTTGTAGACTGAAGATCTCTGGAGTGCAGAGCCAACAAGCCTTGGCAATGGCAAGTTGACAAGATGCAAAGGGGTTCAGTCCCAGCGGTTCCTACGAGGGATACTGGCCTCAAAATTGCAGAGAGGACAGGTCAGGCCTTGAAGGAGTTGCAAAACCATGACCTGTGTTGCTGAGCCTTTCGAAGTACTTGGGACGTCAGGAGCAGCAGGCCGGTCAGCTTTGTTGCAGTGCCTACAGATTTGGCGGTGTGACTCCTTCACTCCAACTGAGATTTTTTCGGGTGCCCTTGATGTCCATAGGTCTGTTAAAGAACCTGGAAGAGGCACAGACACAGATGACGAAGATGACTTGCAGAACAGCGAGACCAGGAGCAGCAGGAGTCTTCCTTGATGCAGTCTCAGTTCCAGGCAAAGTCCAACGAAGTCCAAGTGTCCAGACGGTCTAAGAGTGACATGGTTTCAGGCTTGAATCTTGATGTACACAGTCTTTATACCATCATAGACCATCAGCAGGGACTAGAGGCATGCGCGCACTATCTCAACACTAGACCTGTGAGATTCCGTGAACATAGCCGGATGCTCTTGGACATGACAGAATATTGTCTCAAGAATAACATCTTTAGGTTCAATGGCACCCTGTATAGGCAAATCACTGGGACCACCATGGGATCATGTTTTGCTCCCAGTTTTGCCAACTTGTTCATGGGGCGCTGGGAGGAAGACATATTTTCCAACCCTGATTTCCAAATGGACCTAGGGCATGTATCGATGTGGCTACGCTACATCGATGACTTGTTTATTATTTGGGTAGGCCCAGAACACGAGGCACATGCGTTCATTGACAAACTTAACGACAATGATCGTAACATCATACTCAGTGGCAACATCAGCAAGAACAAAACTGAATACTTAGATGTGAGCCTGGAAATTAAACACAATCAAGTCCATACTGCCCTGTTTAGGAAATCCACAGCAGGGAACAGTGTTCTCCATGCCCTCAGCATCCATCCGGAGGATCTGAAATGGAGCATCCCCTACGGTGAGCTGTTGAGGGCGAAAAGAAACTGTAACACTGAAGAGGCCTACCATCTAGAAAGGAATGCCATTGTCGAGCGCTTCAAAGAAAGGGGATACCCGTTTTGGGTGCTCAAGAAAGCCAAAGAAAGGGCCGATGCCATTGACAGAGCCCAGACTATCTCTGATGCACCCATCTCACCTATTGACACAGACGTTGATAACACCAGGGTGATCATGACGTACAGTTCGGACTCCAAAGACATCAAGCGCATCCTGTCCAGAAACTGGGACATACTTAAAACTGATAACGTCATTGGTGACACCATACCCAACAGACCGAACATAACCTATAGAAGAGGCAAAAGTGTCAAGGACCTGTTAGTACACAGCGGCATCACCATCTATCCCAACAGACACGTGCACGGCCTCAAAGGCTTTTTTCCCTGTGGTCACTGTAAGGCCTGCAAAAACAGCAAGTTTTGCAATCAGGTCGACTACAATGGTGTCAAGAGGGAAATATCTCAATTCCTTACGTGCAGCTCCACCTTCGTTATATATGCCATAGAATGCTCATGCAAACTATGGTATATTGGTAGTACCACACTTATGGCAAGGAAACGCATATTGGAACACAGAAGAGCAATCACTAACCTTGACCAAAAATACCCTGTAGCACGTCATTTTCAGGATAAGCATTTTTACAACGCATCCAGTTTGAGTTTCTTTATCCTTGAACAGGTTGACAGAAATTCACGGGGTGGCAACAGGGTTCTCATGTTAAGGCAGAGGAAGTCCAAACATATCATAAACTTCCAAACCAAGACTCCCGGGGGATTGAACCAGGATGAGGAGCTTGCAATACACCTTAAAGACGAATAGCTTCTATCTTAGATCATGACTACGTGTATTTCCGTTATACATTCCTGACTTGTTCTCTGTTTCTCTTTTATCTATTTCTTTCTCCCTTGCTTCTCAATCGAGGAGCGAATATGGTGCATGGTATGTTAGGTTTTCCTTTCCTAATGAGGCACCATCTTGACTACCACTTTCTTTGCTGCTCCGCAGTCAAGATAAGTGCCTCATTATTTTGTTCATGATTTGGTCTTGTACATTGAATATTGCGATGTTATAAAATTTACGATTTATGATTTAATGTGCTTGTATATTATTCAGTTTGTTGAGCAATATCGGCTCTTTGGTAGCGCTCTCGCTCCGCGCTCCGTTCGGCGCGCGCGATCGCGCTTTTTCCTCAGTTTCTCTTCCAGCGCGTGTTGCGCTGTACTTTTATAATAATTATTGCCTGTTTTTATTGTTCACAATTGCCCAATATACAGTTTTACTCGCTGCGCGAGTATTGTGAGCACCTGGCGCCGCGCGCGCTGTCTGGGGATTGGCCCTCCCCTCCTCAGGGAGCGAGACGCACGCCGGTGCCCAATCGGGAAACCTGCGTGCGTCTTGGGAGCCTGCACGCGTCTGTACACGTGTGCAGCTCCTTCACACAAGCTGGAAAGACGCCTCACCTCGGGCTGGTTATTTGAGGAACACGCAGCTGGCAGTCAGCGGAGCCGGTACCAGGCCTAATTATTCTGGGCAGTTCATTCCTTCAGCGCTTGGGAGCGAATTTAACCCTTGATCAACCAGCTACTGCTGGATATTAATTTTTGGAGACCCTTTGCTTATACAGGCAGGCAGGGTTTCAACACTCTCCGTTAGTCCTAATTGCAAGGGCTCTTTTTGGTACCTGTGTGGCCCCCTCTGCCCCAGCTTTTGCTCCCGACCGACGCCCGATCTCTTTTGAGAGTTTTGGGTTGTAAAATTTGAGCTTCTCTCTGGAGACTTTGGCTGCATATATATACAGGTTATATATTTTTCAGTATGTCGGACTGCGAAGTCTATGAGGAGGAGGTAGCTGTGTATGATCCTCCTGAGGACGAGGAATATTCTTATGATGACTCTATGGAAGCTCTTATTGACAAGAAATTGGACTCTAAACTAGATAAGGTCCTCTCCTCCGCCTTACTACCTATTTCTCCACACTTGGATCAACTAGTTGGTAATAATCCTGCCCCCTCTGGTATGCTTACCCCCTCCCCCATTCCCCCACCAGAACCAGCTGGGCTCCCCTGGCCACACGTTCAAGTTTATTCCAAACTGCGCAGTTCTAAAGAACATGAGATTAGTGACAAACCTGCCCCTTCTTCTCCTACCCCATCCCCCTCGATCCCCATTCCCATTACAGACACTGACACAGATACGGACTCCTCTCAAGAGTCACGCCCCCGCAAACGCGCCACGAAGCGCAAACAATCCTCCTCGCCTGTCCAACCTTCGCCCTTTTCTTTTGACCCTTCGGATATAGTTCATCCCCGTTCCTCCGATTGGGCTCCCGCCCCGGCAGTGGCAGAGTATACGCAAACCCACCTGCGTAAGAGTTTTGATAAGGAGGTTAGAGCCCGTCTCAAATCCGAATGTCCCCGTCCTGACCTGGCTCACAAGGTGGCACTCACACCAGATATTTATTCTTCTATGACCACCTTTCTGAAGAAGTATAAGAAAGACCCCAAGAAGGGCATAGATCGCGCCCTTCGGGCATGTCAGGATAAATTGCTGGACGTTTCAGGGTCCCTGGCAAAGATTCTAGAATTGGCCCTTCAGGCGCAGGAGACTGGGGCTGCTATTCACCCGGAGGTCCTGGCGGGATGGACCCAGAGGGCAATTTGCCTCCTCGGCAACGCCAAAGGCGCAAGTCAGTCCTTTTGTGAAGTGACCCGCAACTTGTTGAACTGGCTGCGGCCGAACCAGGCCCTCTGGCTGAGGGTCAGCTTTTTGGGGAACGTTTTGTCAAGGACATAGCGAAATTCGTCAATACTTTTGCCTCTTTAGACAAATCGCAATCCTCGCTCAAGAGGGTCTTCCACCCAGTCTCTGGCAGGGCCGGTCGTGGCAGGGGACGCTCGGCCGGCCGCTACAATAATCCAAGTCCCCAAAGAGGCTTCGCTCCACGACGTCGAGGGTATACCCAGGAACCGGAACAAGCTGGCTTCTATCCCTCCAGATCCCGAGGCTTCCATGGCCGGTATAACAGGGGCGTCAATAGAGGTTGCAAGAACTTTAATAACCAGTCATCAGGTATGTCCACCAATCTATCCGATGATCCCCCTCGGGGGCAAATTGTTACATTTTGTTATGAATTGGACTCAGTTGACCACAGATGCGTGGATTCTCCACACTGTTCAGGGTTATCAGATAGAATTATCAGAACCCCCTTGTCAGGTGGCCCCCCCTTTTCCTCTCCTTTTTTCCCTACAAGAACAAGCTTTTATCGATTCAGAGCTTCAAGAGCTTTTGGCCAAGCAGGCTATTGCCGTAGGACCCTTCATTCCCGGCGGGTTTTGCAGCAACGTTTTCTTGGTGCAAAAGAAGGGAAGAGGTCAGAGACTAGTTTTAAATCTTAGAGAGTTCAATCCCTTTGTGGTGTACAGACATTTCAAGATGGAAGGTATCCATCTGTTGAGAGATCTTCTATTGGAAAAGGACTGGATAGTCCGTTTGGATCTAAAGGACGCTTACCTCACGGTCCCCATTTGCCCCTCCCTTCAGACATTTCTCCAATTCTCCTGGAAAGGGCAATGGTACCGGTATCTTTCCCTTCCTTTCGGCCTGTCCTCAGCCCCTTGGGTGTTTACCAAGCTATTGAAGCCGGTGGTCACTCGTCTGCGGGAGATGGGAGTTCGCATGATCGTCTATCTCGACGACATGTTACTTCTGGCGCAGGACCGGAACCTTCTGCTCACACATTTAGGGTGGACGATCTCCCTGTTGCAGGAGTTAGGGTTTGTGATAAACCTCAAGAAATCGGTGACCATCCCGAGCCAGCAGATGGATTTCCTGGGGTTTCAAATAGATGCAATCAACGCCCAGTTACTCCTTCCTGTGTCCAAAATCAAATCGAAAGAGAGAGATTCGTTCCACTCTATCGAAACAGATGGTCTCGTTGAGATCCTTAGCGAGGATTGTAGGCCTTCTGGCCTCCTCGATTCAGGCCATCTTCCCGGGACCTCTTCACTACAGGGCTTTGCAGCGACTCAAGATTTATTATCTGCAGAAGAGATATTCGTACGACCACCTGATTCCCCTGTCTCCGGAGGCTCAGGAGGAGCTTCGCTGGGGGTTGGAACACATGGAAGCGTGGAATGGCAAGGCCATTTTCGGCGCCTCTCCAGACATCATCATAGAGTCAGACGCCAGCCGTTGGGGCTGGGGTGCAAGATGTGGAGACTTTGCCACCGGCGGACGATGGTCCGCCAAAGAGTTAAAGTTGCATATCAATTGTCTGGAGCTGCTAGCTGGCTCCTTTGCCATAAAATCGATCTCCCCTCTGAAGAGCAGTTGCTGCATCCTTCTCAGGATGGACAATGTTTCAGCGGTGCGATACATAAATCGCCTAGGAGGGACGAAGTCCCAGCTGTTGGCCAACATTGCGAGGGAATTGTGCCATTTTTGTCTGGATCAGAAGATCAGTGTGATAGCAGAGTATCTTCCCGGCAAGCTCAAACAGGTAGCGGATTGGAATTCCAGGTTCCTGAGAGATTTCAGCGATTGGAGACTCCATCCTTCGCTTTTTATAGAGATCATGACTATGCAAGGTCCTTGTATGATAGACCTCTTTGCCTCTCGCCTCAACGCTCACCTCCCACGTTTTTTCAGTTGGAGACCGGACCCGATGGCGATGGGAACGGATGCGTTCCTTCAACATTGGGGATCTCAGAGGAATTATGCCTTTCCTCCCTTTGCTCTGATTCCGAGAGTGGCGGCCCAGGTCCGTCGACAAGAGACGTCAGTAGTGTTGGTCACACCATTGTGGAAAACTCAATCGTGGTTTCCGACACTGTTGGAGTTGTCAGTGGACTTGCCTTTTCAACTACCTGTGTTTCCGATGCTTCTCCAGGACCCAGTGGATCCCTTCATCCTCTGGTCCTTCAGAACCAGTTGTCTCTCATGGTTTAAACGCTCTCAGGAGACACGAACGAATTGAGGGCCTTTCATCGGCGGCTGCCGAGTTTATACAGCAAGCTTGGGCTCCATCCACCCGCAAATGATATTCTGCATCATGGAAGCGATGGGTGGGTTGGTGACTTCAACGACAGGTGGATCCCGTGGGATCGGATGTGAAGGAAGTATTACATTTTTTATCTGAATGTGCCGAATCAGGTCTTTCCTATAGGTCTGTTAATAATTTCAGGTCAGCTCTCTCAGCTGGACACAATCACATCGATGGTAAGCCGGTGGGGGTGCATCCCATAGTCTGTAAGTTGCTGAAAGCATTAGAGTGGCTCGTCCGCCTCGTCCCAGATACACTACGTTATGGGATGTTTCTAAGGTTTTGTCTTTATTAGAATCTTGGCCAGATAACAAAGATTTATCGTTGAAACAATTATCTGCTAAACTTACTATGTTATTGTGTTTAATCTCCTGTAAGAGAGTTTCTGATGTTCACGCTTTAGATTTAGCAGGAAGGATGTTCTCTCCACAGGGTGTGTCTTTCATCATCTCGAGGAGGACTAAGACTATGTCACATTCGGTTGAGTATCCTGCTTTTCCTCACAATGACAATTTATGTGTTTTAAAATGTTTGAAAGTATATGAGGAACGTACATTAGCTCATAGAGCAAATCCCTTGGGTCAATTGCTGTTGGCAATCCAGAAGCCTTTCCATCCAGTTTCAGCGGCCACCTTGGCGCGTTGGGTCAAGTGGGTTATGTCTGAAGCAGGGATTGACATTTCGGTTTATGGTGCGCATTCCACCAGAGGCGCTATGGCCTCTAAGGCATATATTTTGGGGTCTCGTTTAGAAGACATTTTGAAAGCTGCAGATTGGTCTTCAGACTCAATGTTTAAAGTGTTTTACTATAAACCTATTACGCATGTTTTGTTCTGTTGTTGTTGGTCAGCTTTGAACCAGCATAATCTGAGCCTCCGGTCCTGCCATAGAATGCAACATTTTCCAGCTATCGCGACAAGAATTTTAGATTCTATTAAGGACACGGAGGCGAGGATTATCCCACCCGTTGGGACAGGTAAGATGTCAACTGTCATGTTGTAAAAGGATTTACTATGCAATGTTATTTTCCCACCCTGAGATATCAAACCTTTATGGGTTCCCTATTTTCAAACTTGTTTCTGTTTCAGGAACTGATTCCAAGCAGAATTAATGCTACAATGATCCATGGTATGGATATCCTTCTCGTTGGAGGATGGCTGTCGCCTCAAGGACTGTTGGGACTTGCTCTCCGTTGAGAGTTGGATCTGCTGTTGTTGCTCTCCGTTGAGAGTCAAGACTATTGTTTGTTTTTCGGACACTTAAGGACTGTTTTTTCTGCAAAGAAAGAGGTAGTCAAGATGGTGCCTCGTTATTTTGTATGTTAACCTCTGCTGTTATTGGTTAATGATGGAGGTGTGGTTCAAAGCCTCATGGGAAACGTAGTTTATTATGTTTACTTTTTCTCATTGGCTGCTGCTGAGTAGTAAAGAAATTGAGAAAGCATAACCTCGCCTCCGTGTCCTTAATAGAATCTAAAATTCTTGTCGCGATAGCTGGAAAATGTTGCATTCTCTGATTGGAAGTGCACGATTGGAAGCACACATCGGATAATAAGAAACACTTGCACTATAACAAGGGATCGGCTCTCGAACAGTACATGGTGATTGAATTACTCTTTCTTTGTCATTATATAATATGGTAACATTTACAAAAACGTATTCTTAAACTACATGGGAAAAGTGATGGAGATTATTTAGGAACTTGCCACATGTTAACTGCATATAAGACTTTATATACAACTTTATCCTCAATAGACAAACGTTATTATAAGCCATGCAGTTTGAACCACCATCTAGATTTCTGCACCTTGGATTCCTTGGATGACGTGGAAAGAGGAATTCTTTGCGTATATCAAAGCAATAGATGGAGAACCGAGGGGGCTGAATGGAAAAATAATATATTTTTACATTGCCTTGGACCCGAAGGGCAAGTTGTTTTCAGAACTTTACCACAGGTCAGGCCACCTGAAGGACAAGAAATTGATGTGTATAAAAAAGCTATATTGCGCTTAGAGTCAAAGTTTAAACCTACCACCAGTGTGGCTTTAAACAGGTTCAAATTTTAGACCAGGGTACAAAGAGAGGATGAATCATTTGATGATTTTTTGACTGCTTTGAAGGGTATGTCTATGCATTACAATGTCAGCAATATGGCTGATGAAATGATCCGTGACCAAATTATTGTTCATGTGAAAAGTAAAAAAAACTCAGGAACAATTGTGGGTCATGGGTGACCCCAAATTGCAAGATGCCATATCGGTAGCAAAAGCTCTTGAACAATCAGAGAAGTGGATGTTAGCTATAAAGGAAAATAATTTGCGTACAAGTGTGACAGAGGATGTATGTGTGGTCAAAAAGGCAGAAAACCTTACAGAAAGTTCTACCTCAAATGCTCCGCGGAGTAATACATTTACCGGGGGGAAACGGTTTGATAGGGCGGAGAAAACTACTGCGTGCTACAGGTGTGGTAGTAGTCACATGTAGCATCATTTCATCGTTGTCCTGCAGTCAACAGAGAATGTGCCAAATGTGAGTGCATAGGCCATTTTGCACGTGTGTGCAAAAGTCTTAGAAGGAATTGGAGGCCAATGAGAGGAAAAGTGTCATACACTGCAGAAATGCAAGAGACAAGACCTGAGTGTGAGTGCGAAAGGAACACATGCAGTAACAAGGGTATATTGCTGTCCATTCAAGATAGTAAATCAGTGGGAAAAGACAGTGTTGTGAAAACTTCCCCTAAGTGTGAGGTGTGTATCTCAGGGGTGAAGCTTGATCTTATGGCTGAGTCAGGTTCCCCCTGGACCATTATCATCAGGAAATATTTCCAAGAAAAGTTTAAGGATATTTGGAATATGGAGGGGCATATTTACAAGCCCCTTGCGCCACTTTTGCGCCGCCGTTGCGTCACGCATGTGACGCAGCGGCGACGCAAACCATGCGCCGCGTTGCGTTATATTTACAACGTGACGCATCTAGGGAGATGCGTCACGTAGTAAACCCCTGCGCCACATGAAACCTGCGTCAGGTTTCATGTGGGCGTACCGGCGCAGGGGGAGGGGCGTTCCGGCGCAGGAACGCCTCGGAAAAGTGACGCAGTGAAATCTACAAGATTTCACGCAGTCACTTTTCGACGCTGGTGCGTCAAATCCTTACGCCTGCTTCAAGCAGGCGTAAGGATTGACGCACCATGTTAGGGATAGGGAAGGTTGGAACAGTGCTGGAGTTGCGTCGCGCTTGCGACACAACTTCAGCACTGCGCCAACCTTCCGCCGGCAGATGCGTCACGCATCTGCTTATCCTTGCGCCACGATGCGGCGCATTGGACGTGGCGCAAGGGTAAACTTGCGTGATGCATTTTCCCTGGCGCATCCCTGCTGATATGCAGGGATGCGCCAGAGAACGTAAATATGCCCCGGAGTGTTTACATCATTCTGACATAGTAGCTGAAACTTTTGATGCTTCTACTACTATCATGGATGGATATGTAAGTTTAGTGATCGAGTTCAAAAGCAGGAGTGCAGAAATTAAAATGTATGTTGCTGTTAAAATAGTAAGGGGCATATTTACGTTTCCTGGCGCATCCCTGCAAATCAGCAGGGATGTGCCAGGAAACGTGCAACACGCATCTCAATCCTTGCGCCACCACGGATGCGCCGCATTTACAATGCGGCGCATCATGGCGCAAGGAAATGCAGATGCGTGTCGCATCTGCTGCCGTAACGTTAGCGCAGTGCTGGAGTTGTGTCGCGGGCGCGACGCAACTCCAGCACTGTGCCAACCATGCCCATGTCTAACATGGTGTGTCAAGCTTTACGCCTGCTTCAAGCAGGCGCAAGGTTTTGACGCAGCGGGGTCGGAAAAGTGACTGAGTGAAATCTTGTAGATTTCACTCAGCCACTTTTCCAAGGCGTTCCTGCGCCGGAACGCCCCCCCCTGCGCCAGAACGCCCACATGAAACCTGACGCAGGTTTCATGTGGCGCAGGGCTTTACAACGTGACGCATCTCCCTAGATGCATCACGTTGTAAATACCCCGCAGCATGGCGCTGGCTTTACGCCGCCGCTGCGTCACAGAAGTGACGCAACGGCGGCGCAAAAGTGGCGCAAGGGGCTTGTAAATATGCCCCTCAATGTTCTAGGATGGAGAGACTAAGAGAAGTTAGATATAATTCTAAATCCACGTGCGAAAGAGCCAGTAATGCTAGATGAATACGTTTTGGGGAAATAAGTGGCATCTATTGGAATAGACAACAAGGAAGAATATCGTTTTGGAAGTGTTTTCTCAGATAAACTAGGAAAGTTAGAGGATTTTTCACACAAAATTAGGTTGAAAGACAAGGCCGTTCCAGTCAGGAAAAAATTGAGAGGAGTACCAATCAATCAATGTACATGAGGAGCTGAGAGAGATGCTTAATGAATTAGATAAAGATGGAATCATTAAAGGAATTGAATCTGCCGAGTGGGTTTCTCCCATTGTTTTGGCCTGCATACCTGACCAAAAGTTGTGCTTGTGTGTGGATGTGAGGGCATTGAATGCGAATATATTAATCGACTGCCACCCGCTTCCCAACATTAATGAGGTAGTGTCAATTTTGGAGGGAGCGAAAGTATTTTCCACTTTTGATTTTAGGTCAGCCTACCACCAAATGGTGTTAGCTGAGGAGTCCAAGCACCTGACTGCTTTTATCACACCACAGGGACTATATCAATTTACAAGGATGCCATTTGGGTTAGCTTCTGCTGCTTCAATATTCCAAAGGGCCATGTTTCAGAGACTGTGACAAATATGTTATGTGCTTCCAGGACGATATTCAGATTTTTCTAAAGACAAGGAGGAACATTTACATCACATGATCGAAGTGTGTTCCAGGCTTGAGAGTCATGGGTTGACACTGAAGGGTCACAAGTGTAAATTGTTCAAAAGTTCTGTGGAGTACTTGGGACACACCTTGTTAGACAATGGAGTTGTACCAAAAATCCAATGTGGATGCCATTGTCCAAACGCCTGCACCTGTTAATAGGGATCAGTTGCTCTCATTCGCAGGAATGTGCTAGTATTAGAGCAAGTTCATAGAGAACTTCGCCACTAAAATGAAACCATTGAGAGAACTGCTAAGACGTGATGCTACATTTGAGTGGGCAGACAGACAACAAGCTGCTTTTGATAATATTAAGCAAGAAATAATACTAGCTCCCACCTTAAAACCTTTTTGCATGGGTAAAGAGTGCATCATCACTGTGAATGCCAGAATGCATGGTATGGGAGGTGTGTTATCACAGAGATGTGGTAAAGAAGAATGGAACATGGCATTTGCCTCCCGCACCCTGAGTGGAACTGAACGAAGATATGCTGTTATTGATAAATAGTTACTTGCTTGTGTGTGGGCGATTGAACATTTCAGGAACTATGTATGGGGTGGAAAGTTCATCCTCAGATCTGATCATAAACCATTAGTGAATATACTGTGCCCAGGAGGTGGGTGGAATTCCACAACCCGCATAGACAGGCTTACCTCCAGATTATAAGAGTACAATTTTCAAACCGAGCATGTGCTGGGCAAGAAGAATGTAACAGCTGATTTCTTGTCACTTTTGCCTTGTTCACATGATAGTGCGAGTCAGGGTGGAAAAGAGGATGAGTTAGTTGCAAGGATCAAAGATGTAGCTAATAAGGATTTTGAAGAAAACTCTGAGGAATTTTGGAAAGAATGTGAACAAGTTGACCTAGTATGGCAAGCGACAAAAAAATTGTTGTTGAGGGATGGCCTAGGAAAAGTGATGTGAAATCTGAACACATGCCCATGTATAAAATGAGTGAAGAATTGATTGTAGAAGGGGATTTTTTGTTCAACGGGGGAAAATGTGTTCCTCCTATGGGAGTATGAGATACTATATTAAGGTTGGCTCACAAGGGACATCCGGGTATGTCTGCCATGAAGCGGCTTGTTCGTCTGCAGTTCTGGTGGCCAGGCGTGGATAGGATGATTGATAGGATGGTGAGGGAGTGCGAAATATGTGTGAACAGTGTAAAAATGCTAAAAGTTATTAACCCTCCCCTTAAAAGTTGCAAGTGGCCTGAGTTGCCTCGGCAACAAGTAGCTTTTGACATCTCAGGTCCTTTCAATTTTCTTCCCATGGATGCCAGATTTGCATTGGTTTTGGTTGACTGCCATTCCAAATGGCCTGAGGTCAAGTTGGTGTTGCATACTACCACATAGATTGTGACTGAATGATTGAATTTTTCAAGGAGGTGTTTGCCCGGGAAGGATGCCCTTCTGTGCTGGTCACTGACAATGGGGTCCAGCTCACGAGTGGGGAAATGGAGCATTTTCTCAAACAGTGTGGGATCAAACATATGACTTCTGCTTTATATGAACCACATGAGAACGGTCAAGTGGAGAGATTCAACCGGGTATTGAAGGAGTATGTAGTAGAACGCATCGCAAAGGTGGTGATTGGAAAAGCGCTTTGAGAGAGAGGTTATGGCTTTACCGCATCACTCCCCATACCACCACGGAAGTCTGTCCGTTCAGGTTGTTAAAAGGGAGGAACCCAGCCTCTAGTGTGAGTCCTTGGTGGTTTAAGGAAAAGTGGGGAAGTGTAGAGGAATGCTGACATTGCTGAGAGAGTCAAAAGAAAACTAGGGAAATCCAAGGAGTGGTATGGGGAGAAGAGTTGGCCTAACGGCTAGGGCGGTCGCCCTCGAATCTGGGGAACTGGGTTCGAGTCTCGGCAATGACCCTGAACATCCTGGGATTCTGGGCAGATCACTTAATCTCCCCGTGCCTAACAAAAATGAATGTGTCCTCATGTAACGCAACTGGTGCTATGTAAAGCGCTCTGATACCCGATACCTTCGGGTCAAGTTCGCACTATATAAAACTCCGTAAAATAAAGTGGAAGGTGAAACCTCACGAGATCAAAGTTGGAGACTGGGTGAGAATTCTTAAACCAGGGTTGGTCAATAAAGGTTCATCCAAATTCGGATGTGCTTTGAGTGTACAGAAGGTTCTTCCAAATTGTGTAATTAAACAAGATGGGAAGGTATGGAATGTGAAGAAAGTTGCAAAGTGTGTTGGTAAAGAGTATGATTCTGAGTACAGTATTTGCGAAGATGAAGAAGTAAGGGACGGAGGATTCCTTGTAAGGACTGGAAAGGAACGGCAGTCCGACAGTGAGGTGGTTAATGATATAACAGAGTCAAGATGCACTGGGGAAATGGAAATTGACTCTGTGGGTTCTAGAGCCAAAAAAGATGACAGAGTCAGACAACTACCCAGGAAATGTACTGATTTTGTAAGATGAATATGTTTGGTTGTTTTGTTCTTGTTCACAATTGACCTGTAGGTTAAAAGTATTTTTTATTTGGTAAGGGGGGGATGTGTTGCATTGTAAGTTATTTAAACCTGCATATATTTATATGTAATTGCATGTGCTGTGTTTTCTTTTGGAGTGCATTCGGTATTCCACGAGTATGTTGATCGTGGAATATTCTGGGATGCACTCCAGTCTTCGGTTGCTGCCCTGATCTAAGGACTGTATGCTGTGCTGATCCGAATAAACTACTTAAAAGAAACCTGTGTGAAGGAGTGTACTTGCAACAAGATGCTTGGGTGCTGACATCTTGAAACGATGGCACAGCATACTGTGATGCACCTGCAATTTATGTAAAGCATTTTTGTGTGCTTTAAGAATACTTTTTTTTTAAAAACATATTTTATTGCCTTTTGTATTCAACATTGCTCCTGTGGTTTCAACAGTACACTCACATATTCCATATCATTTTCTTTTATCTCATATTACATACATTTTGCTGCATTATGTACCCGTGTACTCAGTAACATATGATAATTAATCCTAGACCCATTGCCCAGTGTGCATTTGTACAAGCATTGTCCCCCCTGCCAACCTTTCCCCAACAACCCCCCACCCTCCCCTGCACTGCTGTTCCCTATGGTAGCATGCTACATCTTCCTGAGTTGCACTGTGATCATGTATCCTGTACATCCATAACATGCGGGCCCTCCCTGTCGATCTTGGGGATCCTACCCATTATGGACTCCTCTCTTCCAGCTCTTGCTCCAGTCCCTCTTCCTGCTCTCGTCCGGGGCTCCCCTGTCTGGATGCTCCCCCGAGGTGGCAGACTCAGCTTCTTGATCAGAATTGTTCATTTCCTCCAGTAATACCTCCCAAGCTTGCGCTCTCTCAATCCTACCTATGCCTCTTCTCGCATTCCTAAGCAGGATTCTGCCTTCGCAGCTTGCCCATTTCTCCAGCTCTCGCTTCCATCTATAGAGGCTGGGGCCATTCGGTGCTTTCCATTTACTGGTTATCTCTGTCTTGGTCAGTATGAATGCAAGGTCTTGGAATTTATCGGTGACTTTAGTCTTAGCTGTGTGAGGGAACATGTTTAGTAAAACATGTTCTGGCGTGCGTGGTACTTCCTGCTCTATAATTCGCGCCACTTCCCTTGTCACTTCCTGCCAGTAGTTCTCTAAAGATGGGCAACTCCACATCATGTGCATTAAATTTGCTCTCTTTTCTCTGCAACGTGGGCATTCCGTATCTTCCCTGTGGAAGAACCGGTTGATTCTATCTGGGGTAATGTATGCCCTATGTAGTATGTAAAAGCCAATCAGGCTGAACCTCGCGTTGCGAGAAACTTTAGTGGCTCGTTGTTGTATGTTTTCCCAGTCTTTGTCCTCTAATGGTCTGCCCAGATCTTCCACCCATTTAGTCCGCAGCTCCTCGAGCGGGTGCGTAGAGTCGTGTCTTATGGCCCTGTATAGACATGTGACAGCCTTTATGATGCCCCCTGCCAGTCCTATGTATTCGCAGGTACAATTGATATGCCTAAATATATTGGTGTGTATTGTTTTTATGTATATGTGTGATATCAAAAAATGATTTTATAAAAATGATTTATACTTTTGATAATAAAAATTGAAAATTATTGGTTTGTGGGACAATTGTAAGTCTATCTTGGATGTATTACCTAATATCAAATTGCTGATCTGGGAGAAGTGTCCTCTGTTATTTACCTAGCCCCTCTTAGTTCCTCCTCTTTATCTTTTAAGAAGATCAGAAGGTCGTCAGCGTATAGCGCTATGTGGTGCGTTTGTCCTCCCGCTTGTAGGCCTCTATACTCTCTCCCGGACCTCGCCCTGCACGCCAGAGGAACCATGGCCAGGGCAAACAATAGTGGGGTGAGGGGGCATCCCTGACGTGTGCCCCTCTCCACCCGATACTGTGCCGAGATCGCGCGACCTGTGCGAACCCTAGCCACTGGATCCTCATATAGCAGCCGTACCCACTTTATAAATCCCTGCCCGGTCCCCATTTTTGCCAATACAGCATACAGGAACTCCCATTCCAGGCTATCAAATGCCTTCTCTCTATCTATTGCGAATATCACTCCATCTGGGTCCTCTTCTTTACTCAGTTCCAGTATAGCAAGAAGGCGCAGTATATTCAGAGTTGTGTTCCTGCTGGGAATAAACCCCGCCTGATCTCGGTGGACCAGGGAAGTCATGTGTGGAAGCAACCTTGTCGCCAGCAGTTTACTTAATATTTTGAAGTCAAGGTTTAGCATTGACAGGGGTCTATATGCTGTGCACTCTAGAGGGGGCTTATCTGGCTTGAGTAGCGGGATTACAACTGCTTCCCGAGTGGTCTGTGGCAAGATACCTCTTTCCCCAACCTCTGCATATAGCTCTACCAATCTAGGGGCTAACTCCTCCACATAAGCAGCATAAAATTCCTTGGGGAGCCCATCTGTGCCCGGAGTCTTACCCCTAGCTAATTCCTTTATGGCCACTCTAAATTCATGCTCAGAGATTTCTGCCCCCAACTGGTCTGCATCCTCCTCCGATAGGGTGTAGAGTCGGAGTCCCGCCAGGTACTCCTCTATCTCTCCCGCCTCTCTGGGCCCATTGCTCTTGTAAAGTTGTTCATAGTAGTCCCGAAATCTGGCGTTTATTTCGTCCTGCCTATATAAAGAGTGCACTGCCTGGTCCGCAATTGCTATGATGGTGTTCCCTCGTCTGGTCGGGTTGGCAAGCCATGCTAGCAGTCTGCCTGCTTTATCCCTTTCTGCATGAGTCCTATCAGTGTATGTTTTGAAGTCAAAGCACCTTAACCGTTCCTCCTGTACTGCCACCTCCTCTTTTGCTTCCAATAGCTCCTGTCTCAACTCAGGGTGCTCAGGTCGTCTCAGTTCTATCTCCCTAAGCGCTCGGTCCGCCCTCTCCATATCCGTGATCAATGTCCTTCATACCCCAATGGATGTTGCCATGCACCGTCCTCTAATGACTGACTTAAAGGCATCCCATTCCGTTCCCCTGGAATCAGTAGAGAAGGCATTATCAGTAAAGTATGTTGTGATATGGCCCCTTACCTCCTGTAAGTACACCTGGTCCTCCAGGGCCTCAGGCTTGAGGCGCCAGGTAGGAATGGGCTGCTGCTGTGTTCCCCACTGTATCTTAGCCAGTAATGGATTGTGATCTGAGACGGATCGAGTCAGGTATTCCGCCCCTTGGAGTAGTGCATGTATGTCAGGTGAGCATAGAAACGTATCCAGTCTGATGTGTAGGTCATGGACATGTGAGAGGTGGGAGTACTCTTTATCTAGGGGATGGGTGCGTTTCCATATGTCTATTATCCCCCACTGAGTCTGCCATTCCCGAAAAGTTCTGGCTATCTTATGGACTGGAGAGTCTCGGAGCGGAGGGTGTGATCGGTCCAGCTCCGGGTCTGCAATGCAATTAAAGTCACCTCCCATGATAACCGAGCCTATCATGTAGGGCGCTAAGACTCCAGACATCCGCTCTAAAAAGCTGCTCTGGTCTACATTCGGCCCATATATATTAATTAGCGTAATGTCTTGCCCGTCCAGCCTCCTCGAAACTCTCACGTTTCGACCCTCTGGGTCTACCTTGTGATCGATATGCTGAAAGGGGACCCCTGCTCTTATCCAGATGAGTTCCCCCCTTGCAAACGCTGAGTACGACGTATAATATGCTTGCCCTCTCCATCTCCGGTGTAGGGCAGCTCCTTCTGGGGCCAGTGTATGAGTCTCCTGCAACATTGCTATATGGATCCCCCTTCTATTTAATTGAGAGAATATTTTATATCTCTTATGCATGGAGTGCATACCCCTAACGTTCCAGGATAACAGGTTATAGGCTGTCTTTTTTGTCATTGCTAGTTATCTTCACTCTCCCCTTCTGCCCCTCATGGAGCAGGCCTTCAATGCCTTCCTCAGAATCCTGCAGACTTTGCTGCCATATCTCATATCCCTCTTTGGTTAATAGCAGCACCCCGTTATATAACACAAAACAGTTTTAACACCCCCAACTCCCCTTCCCCAGGACAAGTGAGAAGCTCTCTCCCATCCAAACTAAGCACTCGTGTGCTAATACAACAATTGTCCAAAATTCGGGTATCGACGAAGCCAGTGACCACCCAGAGGAGAGCCGTGCCCCCGCCCCCCCCGGATGCCCCTCACCCAGTGCATGCTATATTTCTTATTCAATTCTCAGTGTCAGGGCCCCTTCCGCCTCATGTTAGTACCCTCCCGGTGTACTGTGGACTCCCCTCCATCACCTCCCCATGTATACTTAAGTGTCCTGATAACCTTCAAACAATATCATCCGCCATTCTGGGAGTCATTTCGGGAAGAGTCTGACTGGTTTCCCCCATTGTACTGGTGCTAGTGTCCGAGTCTGATTCTCTCAGGTCTTCCCCCGACATTGAAGATATGCTCTTTGTCCCCTGCGCACTCAGGGAAGCTATTGCCACTACAGCACTCTCTCTGTCTCGCCGTGTTTCTTCTACTGTGGGTAGGCTCCTGGATTTTCCTCCTCCCCCTGCAGCCCGCGTGTTGTCTCGACCTGATTTCTCATGTCTCTCCTCTCGTCTCTCCTGTGGTGCTTGTTCATCGACCCAATCCCACACGTCCTGTGGGGTATTGAAGAATTTGGTTCCTCCCTCAGAGACCATCCGAAGCTTAGCCGGGAATACCATGGAGTACTGTACTCCCATCTGCCTTAGTTTCCGTTTGACTGTGGTGTAAGATGCTCTTTGCTTTTGCACTTCCCTTGAGAAGTCCGGGAAAATTCTCACAGTGCTGTTTTCAATTCGGAGTTGGCCTTTAATTCGGGCTTGGCTCAACACATGGTCTCTGCCTTTATAGAAGAGTAGTCGGGCTACTACTGGCCTCAGAGGCCTTCCAGGTGGGAGCGCCCAAGCAGGGACTCTGTGTGCTCGCTCCAGAGCAAAGTATGGTGATAGGCCTTCCTCCGCCACCTCAGTTCGAGTCCAGTTTTCCAAGTAAGCCACCATGTCATTCCCTTCAATTTTCTCTGGCAGGCCTATAATTCACAGGTTATTGCGTCTCGCTCTATTTTCAGCGTCTTCCGCTCTGAGTTCCAATACTTGGATTCTTTTCTCTTTCTCAGCGAATCTTGGAGCAGACGCAGTTACCTGAGGCTTCAGTTCATGGATCTCCCCCTCCGTCGCCGCAACTCAGTCTGCCAGCTTTCTCTGATCTGCCCTGAGCAGGCCCAGGTCTTCTTATAGTATATCAATTTTGGTTTCCACCGCTGTTCTCAACAGTTCTATGACCTTCAATATATCATAGATGGACGGGTCCTCTTGGTTCTCCTTCATAACTGTGCGTGACCCTGTCCTCGGGTGGGCGTCCCCCGAGTCCTCTCCCGTCGACTCATGTTGCTGCTCTGTGTCCCGTCGTTTGGATACTCTCCACATGGTGTTGGTTGCTCCCTGCTTGGGGATCTCTCCGTGTCCGTGCCGTCGTATATGTCTTGGGCATGAGTCTCTGCTTTTCCACTGGTGCTAGATAGTGCTTACAGCCGTTCCTCTGCTCTATTGCCCTTCACCCTTCTCTTCGTTCCCCGTAACCCAGAGTTACCGTACAGGCTCGTTCAATTCTGTCCCCAGGGTCTCACTCCGTCTTGTGTTCTCTTATCAACAACACTCTCCTATCTCCTGCTGGTGCTTGTCCTACAATATGGGTCATCAGACTGGCACCTCTGTTCCTGTTCTCGCCGGTCAGGTCTTAGCGCTGTCAAGGCGTCTATTGCCCCTATGCTTCTCCGCTGCCCGCCGTATTCAGCCTTCCCCCTGTAGTGCCTCAGACCCACCTGGTCAATCCACGACGTTCTCCCCGGGATTTCTAAGCAGAATCTGTCTTTCACCAGCTGCTGTCCAATTGCGCCAGCACCAATTTCGCGACTGGTGGTCTGCATCCCTCGTTGTTTTTAATTCTGGTGCGGGCAGCTGGGTAACGCAAGATCGCGCCTCGTCAGCTGCCCTCTCCTGCAAGGATCACGCCGGCGGCCACCGTTCCAGGTATTTGCTCCCTCTTCTCTGTATGCAGTCGCGCTTCCCCTGCCCGGTTTCTCCTCCCTGTATTTCCCTCTTATTGCGGCGGGGGAACTTTTAAATATGGGCCGTTAGCTCGGGTTGCCCGCTCTCCTTACTTTTAGTGTTTGGGGGGTGCAGCCCCCAGCAGGAGCTCTCCGATAACGATTACTGAATGCGCTTGCTGTGTTCTGTTTTTCTTCCCTTCAGAGGCCCGTCTCCGCTTCTGTTCGGCGCCACGGGCGCCATCTTAGTTTCTGTCGCGGCCTCTCAGACGAGCCCGATTTCACCAGGAGTCCACGCCTACGTCGTATTTTCCTCTCATTTATTCAATTCCCCCGCGCCTCTAGCGATGGGGGGTATGCCTCATGTGCTTTGGGGCCTCCTATATTGGGCAGGATGGCACTGGATGGGGGATCACCGGCAGGAGCTCAGGCCCAAGCTCCCTGCTCCATCGGCATCTAGCCACGCCCCCCTGTGCTTTAAGAATACTTGTACGTGAGTGGCCCATATGTCATATGTGCCACAGCACTTTTCATCAATATATTCTTTCCCTGGTGGTTCTTACCAGCAGAACCTTTCAATCATAGGTGCTCATTGGCAAAGAGCATGCCTTTGCTGCAACCTTTTTCCAGTGGAAAAAGGAATCTTATTGGCTGACAATAGAGCTGGAGGTGACCCCAATGCTGTGAAGAGTTCCCAGTTTGCAATGTCAAAAATGGACCTTAAATCTATGGTCAAGCGAATCTTTCTTCACACTTAGGGCCTGATTATGACTTTGGCAGTGTGGCACCGGGTCCGCCCCGCTGCCACACTGCCAAAGTCATGGTCAGGACGCCTGCCAGATTACAAGTGTAACTCATGTCTGGCGGGCTTTTGTTTTGACGTTTCCACAGCGGTGCCCTGAAAATGGGCACCGCAATGGGAACGCCAAAAACAGTTCCTGAATGGCATAGACTGTAAAGTTCATGCCATGCAGGAACTGGAGCGCATGCACACAGCGGGGCACATGCTGTGCCCCCCTGTGTGCATCCACATGACCTTTGTTTCCTCTCCACCACGGTTTTCATGGCAGTGGAACCGCCATGAAAACCATAGCTGAGAGGAAACTTGAAATATGTTTAGCGGGACCGCAGTGGTCCTGCCAAGCATAATACTTCCTCCTGATCGCCGCAACAGCGCCAGGAAATGGTGGTTCCCTGGCAGCTGCGGCAAGGCAATAGTAGTTCGACCGCCCATATTGTAATTGGGCGATTGGGATATCCCCACTGCTGCGCCTCCATGAGTCTGGCAGTACATGGGCCACCAGACTCATATTTAAGCCCTTAATTATTATCACATGCCTTTCCTAGTACACTAACTGGTTTTTTTCTACAAGTGGAGGATACCATTATGGGCAATGTATCTGTGACTGTAGCGCTGCATTGCATGAAAGGGAGAGAGCGGATTGATACCAGATACAAACATATGGAGCATTACTGCTCTCGCCTTGCACTGGTGCACTGTGTGAACCCCAGCACCAATGCAAGCACTCTTGCACCATAGTGGAAGGGTTCCTGCATTACAGTGTGAGGATTGTTTTTGTGCAGGAAGGGACATCTTCCTCCACAAAAACAATCCTTAAAGGCCTTTTCCTATTTCTATGCGTACTGCAGAATACAGCACATGTGGCAAGAAGAAATAACAAGAAGGAGACGGGGAGAGGATGTGGCCTAATGGCTAGGGCGGTGGATCGCAAAGCTAGGGAACTGGGTTTGAATCTCAGCAGGGACACTCAACATCCTGTGATTCTGGGCAAATCACTTAATCTCCCTGTGCCTAAAAAAATTAATGTGTCCATCTGTACCGCAACTGGTGCTCATGAAAAGCACTCTGATACCTTTGGGTCTAGTTCGTGCTATATAAAACAACAAAAAAAAGCTAAAGATATTGCTCCTCATCACATCCCACTGGGGAAGGTGTAGCATTTTGATGCATTCCCAGGTTTACTAGCTTTATTAAATCTCGGAATGCTCCAAAATCCTTTGGTGGATGCATGGGAACACCCATACCCGTGGAATGCCTCCCAAGCTTGAAATGTAACGCAATGCCGCAGAAGCAGCTGCATTGAGTTACATTTCTTTACAAAGCCACGCGAGGCATCACAAATCGTCCCTTGTATGGCTTTGTAAATTTTACTGAAGCCTTTGTGTTGTCTTTGCGAAGGCTTCATAAATCTGGACTATAGTATTTTCTCTTTCATATTTAGTGTAATGTAGATAACCAAATAAAGTCGCTTTTGAGTTGCATTCCCTCATACAAGCTGGGAACTAGGAGAGGATGTGGTGTTATCGCCAGAGGTGTTGACCTTGGAACTGGGGAGCCAGTTGTGAGTCTCTGCAACGGCTTAACATCCTGTGATTCTGGGCAAACCGCTTAATCTCCTGAAAAAGTGAATGTGACCATGTGTAATGTAACTGGTGCTCACTAAAGCATTCTAATACCTTCGGGTCGAGTTCACCCTATATAGAACTACAAAAAAAATGCATATCTTTGAGAAGTAAACATTATTTTCTAAGAACACGTCCTGACATGCCTGTAAATGGTAGAAGGTTTTGTTTCTCTCACAAATTCAAGTGACTCTGTGTTCAAACCCCCCCCCCACCCCATTGCCCAAAGCAGGCCTGCCTATCTCTAACAGGAAAAGAATATTCTACACAAATTCCATTTAGCCAGTGCTCTCAAAAACATCCCTTCATATTTCTGCAAACATAACTGATCTTGCTATATTTTGTGTAAAATATATTTTAGCTTTTGAGTTCAGGCGGTGTCCTAGCAACTGTTCCTGCTGAGTTGTGTGGGCTCGAGTAACACTAGGTTCTGTCATTGGGAGGAAAATACATATTTTTTTGCATGTTCACTTCAAGGTTTCCCTAATGTCTCTCAGTTTCTTTCTCTCTATTGCTTAGCATGTTTTATGGTAAGGGACATTCCGAGTACTATTTCTCGAATTATGATGTGGTGCTTTCAGAGGTTCCAGCTTATAAGCAACTGAATAAGTATGATTATTACAAGCAAGAAGAGAGAATGGGAAAGTATTTCATACCTACTGTTACATTAGACACGGCTTATGCGCATAGACATAATTTGACCTGCATGTGGACTGACATAGAGAAGAAGTTCGTAGACCAACTAGAAGATAGACATAGGTCATTAGCAGTTAAGCTTAACAATAGAAAGGAAAATTTTGAATGGACCAAGGAAGAGTTAGCTCACAAGGCTAAGAGAAGTTATGGTCCAATAGCTTTAGACTGGGAACAGCGAGGAAAACTCTGCATTAGACAGGCGCAGACATACTATCTCAGTGGGACAGAGTGTGTGTGACCACATTTTCACAATTGAAGCCACTGCAAAGAAGTTCTTACAGGATGCGGTACAAGTGGGCCAAACGTGTATTTTGTGTGTGGGAAGAATGCTTATGCCCGATTGCTATTGAATTGGCATGGCATGGCACATGTTATGTAGCTGTTGTATTTCCTAAAATATATCATGTGGAGGATTTGACTTTGGAAGGGAAGCAACCGCATAGAGAGAGACGAGGTACAAGTGCGGGAGAGATTGTAGGAGATGTGTTTGGAGCACTGATACCAATTTTGGGAGTGGCTCTGAATGATGTTAAGATTAGGAAGTTGTCAACCATTGTGGATAAGTTGTCAGTCAATACAGCTCAGTCATTACTGCTTGTAGATGGAGAGATGGTCTCGATATGGTCACGATAAGAGCTATGGTGATGCAAAACCGTCTTGCTTTAGGTGTGTTATTAGCAAAAGAGGGCGGAGTCTGTAAAATGCTGAGGGTTCAACAGTGCTGTACTTATATCCCAGTATGGATTACAAGAATACAATGATTAATTTGGTATAACTTAAGGACCGCCAAGAAGGCGCAACCCTAGCTGTGCGTTTGGTTGGGGCGATTTTAAGTCCCAGTTCAGCACATGGTACTTATATCCCAGACCATAGTAAGGATCTGAGAAAGTACATAAGTAACATTACCGAGATACATCATGAGATACATGATTTGGTGACAGAGGGAGTTTGGAATAAGGTTGGTAAAGGATTCGGAAAGATTGGAAATTTGTTTGCAAATCTTGGAAAGGGAATTCTTGGTTATATTTTGAGGTCAATCATAATAGTTGTGATTTGTGTCATTCTTTAGATGAGAACAGTGAAAGATTTCAAGTGGCATAAACCAGCCAAGTTGAGAATTCTCTTAGACAGCGAGAGAGGAGACTGGAGAGACTGCAGGACAGTCACTATGAGAATCTCAAGAACCTAGAGAAGTTTCAACAGGGAAGACAGGCTACGACTTCTGTTTAGGTCTTTTTACAGGGAGTGTAAGGTGGATGTGATGACTCTAGTCATCAGAGGGGGGAAACTGATAGAGCGCAATTTGCTCTGTCGTATGTAGGGGTGCAGTATAATCATGAGTAGTTCGCGCCCGCACATAATCCTTATTTCGTTAACATTTGTGTTATTAGATCGTGAGCTGTAATAATGTGAAAAGTGAAGTGTTAGAGGTATTTCAGTGTAAAACGTGAAGAAAAACAACGTTGCAATTATATCTGACTAGAAAAAAACGGTGATTTGTAGAACTGTATATGTGGCTAACGAAAATTTCCATGATTAGTGTGCTTATGTAATACATTGATTTAAAAGTGCACAGTAATAATGTTCACTTATGCGTGTGCCTTATAAAAAAATGTGCTGTTACTTATGTTGGCTGATTTCTGTAGGCCTAAAGTGTATTTCTCCCTGGTTGCTCTCACATTAAGATTTGCTGGTAAAATTCATCTGTATGTAGAATTTGTCTTTCTCACTTTCTGTGGCAGTTGGAAGAAAGTCATCCTTGTTAGTTTGAATAATGTCTTTGTTTTAGGAGTTAGGCTTAGGGAGGAGAAGATACATTTGAACAGCAATGCTGATAATGTGGGACAGTGTTCTTTCTCACTAAGAGACTAGGAATCAAGGTCATCGAGCCAAGGCCTGGGAGCATTGTTGCCGCATGGAAAATTACCTACAAGGAGGTGGCTTGCGTGGATGGGGTGATGTTGCATAGCATTGTGGGACATTTTTCACAGGTTCATCTATTCGAGTTAGGGACAGAGTCCTGGGGACTTCTGCTTTTGCCATGAGAAAGAGAGCATCTTAGAATGAGCTATGTAACTTTATGCTACTCGACTTATTCAACGCGAATGGTCTTCCTAGGAAGCCTTCACAAGCTGACACCTTTACAGACATTGCCTTGGGAATGCTAAGTAGGGATGTCACGTTAGTAGTAGTGTAAGGACAGATTAAATGCTTTTTACCTACGAACCTCTAATGAAGGGGATTCTTGATATTGGAGCTGTTATTTTCTGTGTCCTGATACTGGAATTGGATATTCTGTGCATGCTCGTAGGTTTGGCTTTGTATTAGTTTTGAGGTGTTTGTATGTCCAACTGTTCTTGGCTTTGTAATTAACCTACTAAACTTTGGATCTGGAGTCGGTGATACTTTGGAACAAAAAGAGAGGGTGGTCCCAGTGATACAATTAAAAAAACACACGTAATTAGATGCCAGCCGGCATTAATTCAAATTACACAACAAAATAATGCGTTCAATATTATTTAATCATATTGAGCATCAGAATAATGCTCAATATGATTAAATAATATTGAACGCATTATTTTGTTGTGTAATTTGAATTAATGCCAGCTGGCATCTAATTACGTGTGTTTTTTTAATTGTATGACTGGGACCACCCTCCCTTTTTGTACTGTATTCTACCCAGGTCCCAGGGCTTGTCTGGGTTTACCCTTTTGTGTAACTACGGTGATCCTTTGGAGTCATGGTTCATTGGAATGGTAATACATAATTGGCTAAAGATATTCCTCCCCTCCACACTTACAAACAGATAAAAAGAGACATCAGCCAGGGGTTCCAGAGTAAATCTAGAACGTGGAACCCGACTCCTTCACTCTTTTAAACTGATCACAATTTGACTATTTAGTCTTAGCAATGTTCTACCTTTGCTCTTTTCCCTTTCTTATATACTCTGCAAAATAAACTTATACTTTCTCCTTTGTCCCCATAGTGTGCTTGACGAAGACAGAGAGGCTGATGCAACATCGGACGCGTCTATCTTTTGTATCCCAAAAATGATCAGTTGAAAAATCTGTGAGAAACCACGAATTCTGATTTAAATGAAAATGTGGTGACTTAAAGTTTGTCCAATACGGGTTAACCAGGCCAAACTACTTTATCCCCAAAAATGCTGCTAAACGACTACAAATCAATATTCCGCACTGTCACACTGTCTGTTCACCGTTTATATGCCATGTGATGATATGTGCTTTTGTAAAGCGCATTCCGAGTGTTTGTTTAGCATCTTATTGGCTTTCAAATTCTGTGTGCCCTTTGAGATTCTGGGACTCTAATTGAGTGTCCTGTGGCTTGTTGGCTCGCTGGGGAACTCAACCAAAGAGAGATGATCATGAAACACTTAGTACTGGTGCTATTGCATGATCTTGGTGGTAAGTTACTGAGGAAAACAAAAAAGTGATGTGTGGAACGTTTGAATTAATCTTAGCAGCTGGAACTTACGCAGGAGTGCTTTCATTTCATCATTTCTTTGCCCATCATGCACCCTTAGACAGGGAGCAACCATATGCAAATCCCGAACTGCCAAGTCAGATCACCTCTGAATCATAAGCAAGCAACTCAAATCAGATGTGGCCTAGATTGACCTCATCAGTGATCCTGTAGCACAGTGAGAATGGGACATACATCTGCCCATACCCATCGCCCTTCGGACGTTGCACTGAGGAGAACAGAAAAGCGACAAATAGTACTATTCATTTCAGCCACTAGTAATTACTTGGGACGCATTCCAGTCTAGCTTTTGCCTACAATGCTACCACAGACAGGAACCAGACTACACAAATCAGTGTTGGACCTGCTCCAATAGGAACAGTTGAGCGTGAACTAGGAGGTCAGGTTCCCTCTGAACGAGAACACAGGTATTGGCCTAGTTAAGCCTCATCATCGAGGTTTAGCTTGGTTCCTATGGCCCTCAGGAAGTGAGGATGAAGGTACTGCTTACTGTGCTCAGTGTGCGGGAAAGCAGTACTTCAAATCCGTTCATCGGACTACCTTTAAGTGTAGGAATGATTGGGTTTATAATGGCAGGCCGGTTCTAGCTCTAGGCAACGTGCACTTGGAGGACAACTACAATTCCCAGCAGGCCAACTGTCACGTGTCTAGAAAGACTTTGGCCATAACTTCTCTCATGATTTATGGCGTTGTGTTACATTGTTGCTGCAGCCAGTAGCTCACTGCACGGATCTTGACTTTCCTTTGCCAAGACCTATTGCTTCCTAAAGGTTTGATCTTATAGAAATTTGGATTAATGAGAAGTATCATAAATCGTGTGTTAAAGAAAACACATTTTTGAATGATTTCATTGAACATTATGAAATGGGATGCATGTATCTGACCTCTAAAACCAGGTTTGTGTGTCCCAGTGAAGTAAAACCAATGATCCTTAATAGAGCAATATTGAACATGTATTTGTCTTAATGTACAAGCTATTGCATTTCTAGTATGTGCATACCATTGCTAAGGATAAGGAATAGGATTGTAATGATATTTATTATTTTGCAGTTCTACAGAAGTCAAGCAGAATCTATATTCATCATCAAAAGAATGTATAGTGCTGAAGATTGTGGTAGGTATTTAAAGCATAGGGAGAGGTGGTAGTGCACATGCATTTTTTAAGCTACTTATTTTTTGTATGTTTAGTTTTCAGGGATTCCGAATTTTGGGCCTCATTTATGAGTTTTTGCCGTAGGGCAGCGCTACAGGCCTTCCTGCTACGCTGCCCTACGGCAAAAGAAAAGGGCAGGAATGTGCCGTATCTATCAGATATGGTGCATTGCTGTCCTTTTCCTCTGCACCGGTGTACAATGGGCTGCCGTGCCCCAACACAGGCACCTTTGCACCATGGTGCAAGGATGCCTGCATTGCGGGGATGATTATTTTTGATCATGAAGGGAAACCTTCCTGCACAAAAACAATCACAACGGTTTATTTCCTCTCTCTATGAAAAAGGGAAAACGAGGAGAAAGAAAGATATTTCTCCTCGTTGTGCCTCCTTTACGCCTCCCCTGGAGAGGCACATGTTTTTGGCAGTGCCTCAGAGTTACGATTTCTCGTTAATCTGGGGCAGTGTCAAAAAGCCATGGATGTTGCTGGGAACATCCCCAGCAACACACATTGCACTCCCCTTTAATGCAGAAAACGGCGTTAAAAGGAACGATATTTACAAGGCAGCATTAAGCCAAAAAAAGTGGCTTAGTGCTGCCACATAAATATGGATTAGGCTCCTGCGCCACCGGAGCGTCACAAATAGTGACCCACCAGCGGTGCAAGGGGCTTATAAATAAGCCCCTTCATATTTAATTACAGAGAATGGATATGTAGAGATATTGCTAACATATTTTCATTCACAATCGCAGCTTTTCTTAAAAATCATAATGACAAGTTACTAAAGATATCTCTCTGTCTTGGAGAGATCCACTAAATCCAGCAGACCTGATTGACCAGCAGAAGTGACAAGGCAGAGTGGTGGAGTCCTGTGTCTCTGTTTTCTCTTTTATCATATTCCCCTATCACCATTCTATTACTGGCATATCCTTTTGTATGTGGTCACTGGTGGAAGCAGTGTGAGACGGAAAGAGCACTGCTCCCGTTGGAGCTTGCACAAAAACGTTAGTGCAACTTGACAGTGGCACAGTAAGCATGGGACCCACTTCTGTGGATACCCATCACACATAAAGTGGGGAAAAGTAAGAAATGATGGGTGGAATGCTTGAATTAATCTCAGTCACTGCTGATTATTTGGGCAGCATTCCAGCCTATCAGTTTTTTTGCCCACCATGCCATCTCAGACAGGAACCAACCAATTGCAAATCAGCCTTAGTCCTGCTCCAGCAGAAACAATTCTGTCCGAGTTGCTCGGTCAGTCTTCCTATGAACGGGAGCACAAGTATGCTATGCCCAGATGTGGGCCTCACTGTGCCACAGAAACCAAGCTTCTCCCTTACTGATGAGGCCAAAAAAGGTCTGGTGTTGCTTGTGTTCCCGTTCAGAGGGAGCCTGGCAGATGGGATGTATTGCTTCTTAGACAAAGGCAGTAAGCCTGATATATGTATTTAGAAAAGCAGATGTAAAAGGATAGATTGTCATTACACTGTGTTAAATCTTGTAGACAGGTATTTTGTTACAGGGAATCTCACATGATACTATAATAGTAGGAGTTTTAGTGTTGGTTACACTCTTTAACAAATCCTCAGGGTAGAAGATGTGCACTTTGTGAATCCTTCTTATGCCATTTTAGAAAGGGCTGTATGCTGTTTTGCCAACAAAATTTTTCTGTACATATCTGTAATTTTATGGCTAGTGAGAGAGGCACTCTAGCTCCACCCAAATGCTGATTTCCCTGAGTACAGATTCTGATTGGGCAGAAGTTGTGTGCTTTTACTGAGAAAGTGCTTGTGGTGCACTTTTAGCTTGTGAGAAAGTGTATGCTCAATACAGCTGGTTATGGTGACAAGTTATTGATCAAGGTTATAGGCCTGGTCTGTTTATCATGAATATTTACCACAAAGGTTGTAGACATTACTTTACTGCAAAAAGCATATGTTAAAGCCAATAGGATGTTAAGTGTACATTGCCATTAGACTGTATTAAAGCTTGTAGACAGGCATTTTGGTATAGGAATCATAGAGTGTCATAGCAGGCATGGGTTTTCGGGTTGATTAACCCTTGTGACAAACCCTTGCGGTAGAGGATGTGCACTTTGAGAATCCCTGCTATACAGTCTCAGGAATGTTTGTGTAAAGTTTTGTAACTCTAATTTTGTACATATATGTCATTTTATGACTGTATACTAATAAATGCCTTGGGGGGAAAAGCTTATGTGAAATACAGTAGGCCTGAGTTCGTTGTGGTGACAAGCCAGAGATAAAAAGGTGACAGCTTAAATGGTTCATTGGAAGGTTTTGTCAGAGTTCATAGGTCTAAACATTCTATTATGAAAATATATGACATTTACAGAAGGCCCCAGATATTTAGTTTGAAAAGCAGATATAAAAGGATATATTGTCATTTTATGGCTATCGAAGTTAGCTGTGGAAACTCACTGGGCTGTCCTCATTTGCTGATGATCACAGGGTGTGCATATCCACAATGGGAGAGCAGCACACACCAGAATGACCTGGGCAGATGCAGGAGGAGTGACTCGCCTCAATTGGTACTGAGCCCTAAACATAGTCCATGAAAGCGTGTGTGCCCCAATAGAGTGGGGTATCTGGCCATTTAAAAATAATCCTCCATGGCAGCGGGCAGGAAGTAAAAATACCGAAACAATACGCGGCACCTGCTTAAGCTGTGGCATGCTTGATAAGCCCCTGCAAAATCAGGCTGCTTGGAAGCACATCCTTAGGAATACATTGGGCTGCTGCATCAAGACAGCAGTGCACCTTCACATGGTCCCCCAGTGCTGATAGACCTTTGTGGTGCTAAGTGTCTCAGGTGGGAGAATGGGTGTGCCCAGGAAAAGCAGGGAACCCAGAGCATGGAAAGCCCTGGGACAGCTGACTCCTTACTTTGTGGGGTCAATAATGGTTGCTAGGCAATCTAGTAAACACGAAGAAGAGTGTTTTGGATCTAAGAGGACTTCTCAAATTCAGATGAAGCCAATGCTTTTGCTTTTTTACATCGTGTAACGTAAATGTTTACATATCCTGTCAATTACATTGGGTTATTTGGTTAATGGTAAAAAGTGATGTTAAGGGCTTTATGCCTTTCCTATTTAATTGTTAATACCTTAACAAAGCAAGTAGGCATGACTTGTGGTCACTGAAAAGCTATATATGTTTTTGTGCTAGACTTTTATAAGGTTATTGTTGTTTTTAGGATTTGGGCCAGCTGGTGTAGAAATTGTGGCATGATACTTTGCACTCAAGGTAACACACAAGATTATGGGGACAGTTGGCCCCTAGAACATTTCTTTAGGGTTCATGAATTGAACCCAAGTTATTATTAATATCCCCTTTAGGAGTGTTTCCAATTTGTAATTCCACATTATATCAGATAGATATTTGTAATTGTATGAGTAGTTTTTAATTGTATGTATGTTAAATTACCAGAGGGGCAAGAACCCCATTGACACAATTTAGATACCTCCTGACTGCCTGGTGAAGTCCCACACCTTGTCTTTCACATATACTTGCTTGATCAGTAGACTAAGCACTGCACTGCTAAGCAGATCCCTCTGTTTATCAAGAAGAAGAGTCTGAATGTATGCAGTAGGAACACCAGGAGTCAGACACAGGATGGCCAAGTAGCACTGAGCATGCAACTGCAGCACCACAATCTGCTACAATAGGACCACAAGTAGCACAACACAGAATAACTGCCCAATAGTTATCTCGCAACCAGCTGTACCACACCCACCACTGCGTCAAGGACAAGCAGCTTTTAGATGAAGGGTGACGCAGTCAACTCAGAAAAACTTGACGATCCCAGGCTTTTGGAGTAATATCCCATTAGTGTGCGGCCTTGAAGAGATTTGACTATGCATTGCTTCACATTTTGGGGCATATTTACGAGCCCCTATCGCCACAGGAACGTCACTTTTAGTGACGTTCCTGTGGCGATATGGGCTTCACCTTATTTACAAAGCAGCGTTAAGCCACTTAACGTGGCTTAACACTGCCTTGTAAATAAGGACCCCTTTCATGCTATACTTTGCGTGAAAGGGGCAAGCAATGGGTGTTGTGGTGGGCATTCCACTGCAACACCCATTGATTTTTATGCTGCCCTATATTTACAAGGGTGGCATTAATAGGAGGCAGTGCCAAAATTAAGACCAAGGAAAATCTGGTCTTAAACAGGCGCAACGAGGAGAAATGTTTCATTTCTCTCCGTTTTTTATGTTTCTATGTGTGCTGCATTGTGCAGCACACATAGAAACAGCAAAAGGCCATTGATTGTTTATGTGTAGGAAGGTGACCCTTCCTGCACATAAACAATCAATTTTTAAAAATGACGTTTTGCAACATCTATGTGTGCTGCACTAAGCAGCACACATAGAAGTTTCAAAGTGCCATTTCAGATTGTTTATGTGCAGGAAGAGACACTTTCCTGCACATAAATAATCTTCCCCTGCAACGCAGGCACCCTTGCACTATGGTGCAAAGGTGTCTGCGTTGGCACTAGGAAGCTAAAATTAGTGCCAGCCCAGGGGGAAATGCAGGGCTGCACAGTATCCTTGTAAATACGGTGCGGACCTGCATTTTGGAAGTGGCGGAGCGCGGCGTTAAGCCAAGGTGGCTAATGCCGCGCTTCGCCGCTTCCTAGTAAATATGCCCCTTAGAGTGTTCAGCAATTTGAGTTCTTACCAAGATGTGTGCAACACAAAGGCTGCCATTGAAATATTTCTAATGTGATGTTCTTCATCTATCTGGGCAAGGCCAAATCTTAGGCAGGAGGGAGATGTATGCACGCTAACAAGTGGAGAATTCAAGGCACTTTAGACCTCTACGTTGAGAGCATAGCACCTGGAATTAAAGGCCAATTGATTACTGTGGAAGAAGGTTGGGTAAATCAGGACCAATCTTACCCATGGATTAGAGTCCCTCTCACGCATTGTAGAGAATCCGTTAGTAGTTGTGACAGCTCGCATGGGCTTCTGAACAATGAGTAGTTGATTCAGAGGTACATGCAACATCATTTAGGCTTATGGGGATATGTGAACAGGCTGCCATAAGAGTGGCACAGAATAGACCTTAAAGTAGACATGGCCCTTCACAGTTGGGATGTGGCATTGGGCCTTACCCACGCGATGAGTGAGCAGGAGGAGCTGTAGACAGTGATTGCAGCTTCAAGGGCAGCAGTGCCTAGCAATGAGCCGATGAGGCCAACAGTCTCAGCAGTGCCTCTGTAGTACAGGGTCCACAGTGTGCACTGCATGTGCCATGATGTTAAGGGAAAACTGTTATGATGTGGGTACATTTGCATATTCCTGCATCTGCATGTGTTCTACTTATAAGGTTCTGGGTTAGATTGTAAGACGGAGGGAGTTCCATTGTGGTCAGTTTATGCTGACACTTTGGAGAAGACTGATGCCAGGTTGTGTCTCCAATAAATCTTACTGGAGAAACCACCCACTTGGCGTGCTGTTGCATCATTTATTCTGCAACAAAAACGTTCAGATTCAGGTCCTACAATGGAGTGAGCCATTTGGGGGAGTGGGAGGTAGAGGCACTATCTGTGCACTGGACTCATGCATCTATATGTTTTCACAACTCATTGTTTAACTTATATTGGGGCATATCAGCAAGGCCAGGCGATAATTATCGCTAAGCGCACTTAGCGCTAGGATAATTATCGCCTCCTAACGCTGGTTCCTATCGCGGAGATAGCGTGCTATCAGCAACGTATATCTCCAATGCGATAGGAATCCAAGCGTCAGCTGGAAAACAGTGTGATTATCGCTGGAAATCCAGCGATAATCGCACTGCAACCAGCGATACCTTGCTGATAGGGCAGGGTGTTCTTAGCCATGTAATCCACCTCCCATTGGATTACATGGCTAAGTCAGATTACAAGCAGGCGTAAGTAAAGTAGCGATAACCGTGGTTAGCGCTACTTTTCTTATCGCTCTGCCTGTTAGCGTCCAGCTTGATAATTGGAGAAATGTCGCTTAGCGACATTTCTCCAGTTATTCAGGGAGAACGCCCACTTTGCATCTCATTAGAGATGCAAAGCTGGCGTTGTTGTAACTGGCGCTAAATCAGCAAAACATGCGATAGCATGTCTTTGCTGATAAGGCGATGAAATTATCGCCGCTTTTCGTCCGAAAACGGACGCAAAAGCGGCGATAATTTCATAGCGCCGCCTTGCTGATATGCCCCTTTGTTTTTAATCTCAACATTGTACATCATGGAGTACTCTCCAGGACTGGACACTTTTAAATGTCTTATTCCAATGATTATTTGTGAATAAAAAGGAAGAACTATTATGTGACCCACCCATGTTGTTTTTTAGATACATCAAGCATGTTAATTACCTATCTCAAAAGTAGTTGTCAGTCTTATCTGTCTTGTGTGCTCTACTTTCTGCAGCTTTTGCTTCACCTTGGCCCACGGGGCTTAGGGGGCACGGGGCAGGGAGGTCTTCATCATCATCCGAATCTCTATTCTCTGGTACGATTGGCAGATCCTTCTTGGCCGCCACGATTGTGCAGCATCTCCCATGGGTGTACTGCAGTGCACAGCCATTTTTCTGTAAGCACCAGAATCAGCCTTTTCATATACCCAATGGATTTTTCGACCACTTTCCCAATCTGCTGCTGTGCCCTGTTATACCACCACTGCCTCCATGTCTGTGGATTGAGGTAAGGTGTCACGATCCATGAACGAATGACATTAACACTGTCGCCTGGGACAGGGATGATAAAAGAGTCTAGAATGATGGTGGACGTGCATTGACTGGTTTACTGGATGTAGAATGGATGCCCTTTACCTAACAGCCATGCGTGCAGCTGTAGAAGTCACAGTGTGCTCCCTGGGTACCATTCCCCCGTGTCAGCTATGCAGTCTCTACTGTAGACTGTTTGCCCTTTGAGGGTGTGCTGGTTTTATATTGTTCTTGTAGTGGTACTTGCGCTATGAGGGTGGGAAAATGAAGCTGCGTGTCCCATCCACGCAGCCAATTCATGAGGAATTAAGTAATCCTGTAGACCTGACCTACAATTTGCTTAGGTGGTTTGGAAAGTCTGTGAGACCCTAGATTCTGGAAATCACTGCAATAAGATTCTCTACCTCATTCATAACGTATGTGGTGACAAGATGCACCTATGTCATGATGTTGTAGTCTAGAAACTGACGAACATACTTGCAGAGCACGGAGCCCAAGCCACGTTTTCCACCAAATGGTCGCTCCAATAGTTTCTGATAAAACACTACAAGCCCACCCCTTACATTACAAACCATTGATTGGAGCACAAACATGCCCAGAACTGGGCAAGATAACACATTCCTACTATTAATAATCTCTATCGTTTCGATCTTAGAAAGAAAATATTTAACAAACCACTTCAGTGATTTACGAAGTACCAGTGAACACCATGTTGTATTTGCATACCCCTTTATCAAGCTTCTTCCTTCCAGAAGCGTTGAGAGATAACCACCAAAGGAAGACACAAAGGTCATCATGTTACAATTGGCCTCACCTTTGTACATACATAGGAAAGAAGCCAGAGGAATATTTAAACATTAATCAAATAGTTTGCACCAAGCTTTGTTCCCTAACTTCATTTAGGAGCAGTGAATACTAGACACATCAGTGACGTGAGGCTTGCATCTGATGGAGTATTTGTATTATGGTGTTATGGGATTTTGAGATCTAACTATACAGGAGAAATGATTTAATTATGTATTTATTAGGAGGGTTTATGTAGCAATCAGGTCTCCTTTTGGTTAATTCAGAGCACTTGACAGGATTAAAAAGATATAATCTGTATGAAGGGGAGGTACGAGTCCACTTGTGTGCGTGAGCAACCACGTCTGAGGTTCTTTTCTCACAACCTCAGTTCTGTTTCGAATTGAGGCAAACCAAGTTTTAATAGTTCAATTTCAAGAGCTTCCTGCATCTCTCTTAGTTGGGTTCAGATCTCAGGTTCAGGTTTAGGGTGTTCCAGAGTCTAGCTCTTTGCCTCTCTTACTCTGTGTTTCATCCTCTTGAATGTTTGTTTGTGGATCCAATGGGAGAACATAGAGGAAAGGGCCCTGTTTGGGATACAGTAAGGTGGCACCTTCTGTATACCTTTGCACCAGTAGGCATTATGGGTGGTTCACAAGACATTAAACTTGATCCTGGATTTATTGTCAATAATGCATTTCTGTATTATGGCTACTGCATGTATGTCCATGTTCAAGAATGGAATGGCGTTGTATTTTGAAGCTATGTTTCAGGAACATGTTTGCATGTTGTAATTAGTTGCAGGAAGTGCCCAGTGTGTGATATTTTAATTGTGCTGAACATTTGCAAAACACTTTGATTAACCTCTTGTTTTATTTAGCTCTAATATTCTGGGGTTCAGAAATAAGGCTAGCATCTCTGATGGGCTCTTGGATTGCTGGAGTCACCAGTTGCATGGCTGCTAATTGTCTCAGTTAATTCAAAGGGAAGACGGATGGCTGGATGGACGGATGGATTACATCAATATAGCACTACTAGCAAAGGTAACTGTTTCCTCCATATGGAACATCTGGAACATTCTTGAGATGTTAAGATTTTCCTTGATTAATTTACTTTTCAAAACCATATCCTGATATTCAAAGGACGTTGGTCCAGGAATGTACCTCGCAAACCTAGACCACTGCACAGGACTCAATGAGAGCTACATCATTGCTCCAGAATCAGATGTTAGCTACTCTTCTATCCAGAGAAGATGTTAAATCACCCCAATAAAATATGATATGAAAACATTGAACAAGGCAGGACAAAACCTAGTATACAAAGCATGGTAGGAGCATTTCAATCTCAGCCAAAAGTCAATATTTCTAATTTGCTGTGAAAAAAGAAGCCAAGAGGTTAGGACTAGATCTAAGTCCTGAATATCCAGTCCTAAGGAAGCTGTCAACAAAACAAATGAACATGACAATCAGCAAACAGTTGATCAAATTACAAATGTACAAGAAACTTGAAGCCGTTAAGAACTTCTGCCAAGTAGGCAAAGCAGACGTCTTCAATCCCTCCCAGCATGTCCAGTCGTACCTGGAAAGTCTAACAAACTACAGACAAAGGAGACTTTTTGTATTAGCCAGAAGTCCCATGCAGCCACTAAAGGAAAGAGCTTCTAAAGAAAAGAAAGCAAACATCTTTAGATGCCTGCTTTTGTGGTCAAATTGAAGACCTGACCCACTTCTTGCTCACTTTACACTAAGCTCAGGGGATATAACTTTAAAGGTTTGCTTAGTCACAAGAACTGGATAATAATGGCGAATGTGCCTTTTTCTGCTCAGCAATATCTCAGACTAGATAACAAAATAAACAGGAACCTTTATTGTAAGTAGTTGGGAAGTTGTCCCTACAACAACATAGAAAATGACTTCCCAGGCACCAGCAAACAACACCTAGGTCTGCAAGAGCCAATCCAACAGGGATACCCGGAGAGGCAGTTAGGATGTTCAGCCACTGCCAGGAACGCAAGTGTAAAGAAACTTAGAAATGTACATCCGTCACTTAAATGCATGTGGATCAACACTGTCATTTTGGCTTATATTCTCAGGTCTATATTTGAGATACACAGACTTCTTAATGTTAACCAGCAGCAACCACTAACTACAGCGACAGAAAGCAAAATTTACTTGAATTTTATGCTCTTTTTTAGGTCGAGCCTAGAGCCAGCGTGCATGCGCTGCTCTGCGAGACTTATTGTAGAGGTGCAGGGAATAGAAGCCCCGCCTACTCTCTGCCCATATTTGCCATTGGCTTGTGTCATTGTTGGTTCTAAATGCTGGCTTCTGATTCATCAATAGGCTTGTTAGTCCCTCCTTATTACCGCCTCCTCTTTATTTGTCACCTCCCATGGCAACTGGCCCCTTTACTTCTGTTGTTACACGGTACGTGTTATTTAGACTGTGAGCACTATTTTCTTTACTGAGGTTGTCCTACTGCAGGCATGACATGCTTTGGTGCCTTCTCCCCCCCTCCCGTTGTCCGTGCCTTCTCTCTCCCCGCCCTCCCGTTGTCAGTGCCTTCTCCTCCCATTGTCCGTACCTCTCCCCGACCCTCCCTCCCATTGTCAGTGATGCCAACCATTTGCGATGCAATAGGTCTCACGTAAATGCGAAACCTATTGCATTGCAAATGCTTGTTTATGCCTGTGGGGGTCTGCATACCGCACCAAGGAGATGAGAAGGCAGGCGGGTGGCAGCAGGTATGTGGGGCCACCATGCAGAGAACTGACAACCAACAAGTTTAAACAAATGACATTATATGCCTCCGCATGTCAACAGCTTTTTCTCTGCGATTGCGAAACAAGTTAGAGCAGCTTTGAACATAACAAAACACAACCAACCGACTGGTAAAAAGAATATTGAAATGTGCAATTCTCTTAATGGGCCCCTAGACAGCGCATTCCCATTGGCTTTTTTTCCAGTGTCATTTGAACACCGATTTTCCAGATTAAGATTCCTTTTTTTTAAATAATCAGCTTTGTTGGTCCAGTTGTTTCCTTTGAACCGAACCAAGACTAAAAATCCCAAAAGCACTAATTGATGAATAAAAGTACAGGGCGAGGACATCGTGCCACGGTTAGATGAAATTATTTAATCCCCATATGCATGCCAGGCAAACCACTACTATGAAACGCGTACGCCCCACCCACCCCTCATTATATAACAAGCATTTGCAATGCAATTGGTCTCGCCTTTGGGACCTTATATGTATTTAGCTATGCAGCACATTAGCCTGGGTGCTGAAACATCTACTGTTCTTTAACATGGAGAGAAAGTAAGCACCAAACTGCGTGACACGCCAGGTATAGGAACACATGGAGAGAAAAATTGCCTTTCAGCGGGAAATGGTATAGTCCAAAGCTCTGTTTTTAATATAAAATCAGGGCCTTCGGTGGTCATATCACTGAAAATACAAGATTTAAAAAAAATATTATTGTCTACGGGTGCTCTTGGAAGACAATTTCTATGGACTGGAATCTAGAAAATGCTAAAGTGATTCTGGTATTTTACTGACCTACGCTGGTCGTTTTCTATCAAGAAAGTTAAATAGAGGCAGTTGCCAGAAAAATTTAAAAAAGAAAGTCCCTCAGCAGAAAGCAATTCTGGCATTTTACTGACCTCTTTTGGTTGTTTTCTATCAAGACAGTTAAATAGAGGCAGTTGAACAGAAAAAAAAGTCCCTAAGTGGAAGCAGACAAGTCCTAGGGATGATCTCCAAGGCCACTAAGTACATACTTATTTATTTATTTATTGAGGAGCTTTATATAGCGCTTGCCCCACCCGAAGGTATCGGAGCGCTTTACAGCAGACGAAGCGAGAGAGTCACACAGTATAGCAGCAATACAGGTTGGCTCAGAGATGCCAGCAATCGTACACATAATATAGCAGCAGTATGCGGGTTGGCTCAGAGACGCTTCAAGTCGCTTCTGAGGACTCCGCGGGAAGTAGACCAATTGCCGCAAGGAAGTCTTCTAATGTCCTGGTTGTGAGAAAGTTGACTAGGGTTGCTCCTCCATCAGGGAGGGGGGGGGGTACGGGCAGGGGAGGAGGGGGAGGAGGAGGTGGAAGTCTTAATGTCACAGTTTCGGTGTGTTGCAGTGTGCCGGCTTTGTGGGCTTCAGTGGCAGCTGTCAGTTCCAGGGGAGGTGATTAAAAGACGATTGGTTTGCAATGTGCAGGTTTGTGCGAATTGGCGACAATCTATCTGTTCGAAGGAGAGCGATTGAGGTAGAGGTCTTTGAGCTGTCTTTTGAATTTTAAGAAGGAGGACGTGGTCCTGATGTGGACTGGAATGGAATTCCAGATTTTGGGCACATTGCCGGCAAAGGATCGGGCTGCGGTTTTTTGCTTGCGAGTTTTCAGAGGGATGAGGAGTAACGTGTTGGAGCTCCTGAGGTTCTTTGTCTGACCGGCCTTCTTGAGTTTAGAGGCCAGGTATTCGGGTTTCCCTGTGTGCAGGGCTTTGTGTGTGAGGCAGGCAGTTCTGAAGCTGGCACGCATTTCGACCGGGAGCCATTGTAGTTCTCTGAGTGCAGGCGAGATGTGTTCGTAACTCTTAACTCCGGTGACCATTCTGGCTGCTGCATTGAGAGTTGTTTTGAGGGGGGCTAAGTGGGATTTTGCTGTACCTGTGAGGATTGCATTCCCGTAGTCAAGTCTAGATAGCACCAGTGATTGGGTAGCTTGTTTGAGGTCTTTGGGGGGGATGAAGGGTTTTATTTTGTTGAGTAGCTTCAGGTTGAGGAAGGCGCTCTTTGCGGTGTTCTTGATGTGTTTGGCCAAGTCCAGTTTAGGGTCTAGGGTGATTTCCAGCGATTTTACAGAGTCCGCCAGTGTGGGACTTCCGTTGAGAACCTCCAAAGCTTTGAGCCATTCTGCGATTTGGGGGTTCTCTTCTTTGTTAAAAATGAGGAGGATTTCTGTTTTGTCTTGGTTGAGTTTAAGATGGTTTATTGATAGCCAGTGTTGTCTTTGAATGTCATCGATGGAGGAGGTTTCAAGATACATCTGGGTGTCGTCTGCATATAGGTGGAAGGGGGATGTTAGCTTTTTTGAGTATGGAGGTGAGGGGTTCCATGTAGATGTTGAAAAGTTGCGGGGACAGCACTGATCCTTGGGGGACACCCCTGCTGACGGGGTGAAGGTCGGACGAGAAGTTTTTGATTTTGATTCTTTGGGTGCGGTTTTGGAGGAAGGAGGAGAACCACTGTAGGACCACCTCATCAACACCTACCCTTTCTTGTAGAGCCTTAATGAGTCGGTTATGGTCAACGATGTCGAAGGCTGCCGATAAATCAGGGAGAATGAGTAGGCAGCATTGATCTGTGTTGAGTGACTTGAGGCTATCGTCTATGACGTTTAGAACCGCTGTCTCTGTGCTGCATCCTTTTCTGAAACCTGATTGGTGGGGGTTTAGAAGGTTGACGTTGTCCATGTGTTGAGTCAGTTGTCGGAGAATGCATCTTTCCAGGATTTTGGAAAGGAGAGGGAGATTTGAGATGGGTCTGAAGTTGTTCAGATCGTTGGTGTCCAAACCTGGTTTTTTCAGAAGTGGCGAGACTTGTCCGACTTTGAGGCAGTCAGGAATGACTCAGGTTCTCAGGGAGCTGTTTATGATCTTGCTCCAGAGCGGGGCTAGGGAGAGTTTAAGCTTTTTGGCCAGTTGGGCAGGAATGGGATCCAGGACACGGGATGAGGACTTGGTTGTGGAGATCAGATTGACTATCTCCGCTTCTGAGATGGGGTAGAAGGATTTCCAGGGTTTCGGGGTGAGCTTCAGGGTGGTGTCTTCTGTTCCTGGTGCCGGGCTCTTGTAGAGGGTGCTGCGGTAGTCGTCCAGTGAAAGCTCGATCTTGGTGATTTTGTCATTGAAGAAGGTGGTGAATTGATCGCACAATTCCTTGGAAGCCTGAACTGAGGATGCCGGGGGCTTGGAAGTTTGTTTTCTGATGAGGTTGAAGAGCTCTCTGGGCCTGTTTTTTGCGTTGTTAGGGCGTTGCAGAAAAATGCAGTTTTTTCTTTTTTGATGTGATTGTTGTAGTTCTGGTGTACTGATTTGAGTTGATTGTGGAGGATTGTGCAGGGGCTGTTCCGCCAGCATCTTTCTGTGGCTCTTAGAAGTCTTCTTTCGGAGTTTATGTCTGTATTGAACCAGGATCTGGATGGAGTGTTTCTGACTCTTTTTAGTTTCAAGGGGGCAAGTTGGTCCAGGATGCAAGTCATAGTTGTGTTGTAGTGAGAGGTGAGTTCTGTTGTGGAGAGATCATCTGCGGAGGTGGGGAGGAGGGGGCTTAACCTTTCCTCCAGGTCAGATAGGGGTATATGAGTTACATTTCTCTTCCAGTTAGGGGGGTCTTGAGTGGGGGATTGGTGAAGGATCGGTTGATTGATGTGGAATATTATGGTGTGGTGGTCGGACCAGTCCAAGGGCAGGATGTGATCGATCGTGAGTGGGTCGCGTTGGGCAATGATGGCATCTAGGATAGCCCCTCTGTTGTGGGTTTCCTTAGAGCAGTGTTGGGTAAGGTTGTTGTTGTGAAGAAGATCGTTCAAGGTTTGGATTAGCAGGTTGATTTCTTCATTCCAGTGTAGGTTGAGGTCGCCTAGAATTAGGTTGTTAGAGTCTCGGAGTGAGCATTGCGCAATCAGGTCGGACAAGTGTTCACCGAATGCGGCGGTGTTGCCTGGCAGATGATAGAGGAGATGGCAGAGTAGTGTTTTGTTGTCACTTGTCTTGATGTTGGCGGTTAGGCATTCAAAGGTTTTGTAGTTGAAGGTGTCGGTTTCCGTCACGGAGATGTTGCTTTTGTGAATAATTGCTATACCCCCTCCTCGCTGATCTTTTCTGTCTTTGTTTATGATTGTGAAGCCTGGGGGCACAAGCATATCCAAGATTGGGGAAAAGAGCTCATTTAGCCATGTCTCAGTGATGAAAGTGATGTCTATGTCGTGGGTGAGGATGGATTCTGCCAGCTCAGTTGCGTGTTTGCTGGCTGATTGGCAGTTTATGAGCATGCAATTAGCGGAGGTCCCCTCTTTTTTGCGTTTCTTTATTGGGGGGGCCCTGGGGAGATAGGTGAGGGAGGCAAGGGGTCTTGGGGAGCTTGGAGGGGAGTAGTGTCTTCCGAAACCAGTGATCACCTGGATCATGGATTTAGGGGTGCCAGAGGGGGGGGGGGGTGTGGTACGAGGAGGCAAGATCCGGCATACACATAGAAGTATATAATACAAGAGGTCTTGAATGCTCGACATAAAAACTGAAGCTGGTACAGCAGTGACTGACGTCTTCAATCAAGCATAAATGTAAATTGTTGCAGTGAATAGATATTTTTCATATCAAACACTTAAGCGCTGCCACATCACTCACGTGGCATATATGCAGCACATCAAAAGCAAACTAATGGCACGCCCAAGCAGAACACAACCAGAAGATTTCAGCGACCAACCTGGTAAATAAATACATTTTTTTTTACTTGTTTTGGACTTGATTTGTCAACAACTGCAGCTCGTCTCTTTTGCCGGTCACTCCAGACGGCACGGGCGGTTTTGGGAGGGTTTTCGCTAATGCACAGACAGTAGTTTGGAGCTCTCATATGCTTATTCAAATTATCTACTTATGCACACAGACTGCCATCTTGGAGGTGCTCAGTGCTGCGCTCATCAACAGTTTTACTCTTTGTCCGAGGGTGACTGAACAAAAGAGAGCTGGCGCTCTCGGGCCTGTCACTGATCTTGGGCCCCGGGCCATAATCAGGTTTTTGCCAACACAAAAAGTTCTCTGAGATCGTTCCGCTCGTACAGGTAGCCAGCTTTCCTTTTCACCCCTTTTAATTCCTCTACTTTACTGCTAGTGTGACAGCAGCAGTGCAATACTCGGCCCTCGGGGTTCCTCTGTGGTTTTGATTTGGGTCTTTATTAGAACAAGCGTTTGTTTCTTCAGTTCCCTACTGAAGCAGATTGAGGTGGGGGAACTGTGAACGGAAATGCCTATCTTTGTACGCCACACAGTTAACGTGTTTCCATAATTATTCTCACCGTAATATGATTGAAGTAATGTACCATTAGTATTCTGTTCATCATAAAGCATGCCGACTACAACATACCTATGATGTGTCCAAAACAATTCAAAACGTGTCTCTGATTGTTGCATGTTTTTGAGAATCGTTAGTCTTTGACAAGGTCATGTTCAAAGTGACGGTGCCCTTAAAGTATTACATTTTACTGACATTTTGCTTAGATTCTGGAGCAAAAAACAATAGCTTTCAAGTGAAAACCTAAATGTACACAAGTATGGGTTTTAGTCAGAATGCATCGATCAGATATAGAGGACTCCCTGGCATAAACTGCAAGTACAGCTTCTAATTTTAGACAAAGGATGCTGCCTTCTGAGGAATACTGATATGTCGCCCTTTTATAATAATACGAAGCACCGTGGACTCACCTTGTTTTTAGGTCGAGCCTGGGCAGCACCTGCGCTGCTCTGCAACGCATGCTGTATAGAGGTATGGCATAGAAGCTCCTCCCATTTTCTGCCCATCTTTTCAATTGGCTCCCGTTACTATCCTTGCAAAATCGTTACTATCCTTGCAAAATCGTTCCATTTCATTTGTGAATAGGCTTAGTAGTCCCTCTTTGGAACCGCCTTGTCTGCATTTGTAACCTCCCATAACCACTGGACTTTTTACTTGTGTTGTTACACGGTCTGCTTTAAAAGTCATTGAGCACTATTTCCTTTAATGAATAATGCGGGACAATGGCGGCCGCTTCTTGTATTTGCTGCGTGCCCACACAGCTCTCGGGGGACAATGGCGGACGCTTATTGTATATGGAGCGCGCTATGCGCGCTTTCACTTTAATAGTGGCTGCCCCACACAGCACTCGCGGGACAATGGCGGCCGCGTCTTCGAAACTTATTTTTGTATCAGGGCCGATGCCATTAACCTTAAATTGAGCAGAGCGCCTAGCGGACAGTTGGTTATGCTCTAAACCATGTTCTTTCACAGCACTTTGAGTTATTCCTAAAATCGATCTACTCTTACCTTGCAGTGACATAAGTTGGTCCCCTGGATATTTAACAAAGTCCAGAATAGTGGCTAGCTCTTAGTCCTCGTGGGCCACAGATGAGCACAGGCGAGCTTGCTTTCAACTCATCATCATTGCGTCCACTGCACGGATGCTTGTTTATAGAGCACTCAGGGCCCGGGGACATAACGCGGGGACACACTCTCACAGGTATTCAATAAAACTTAAAACATGTAGCATCACTCACTCATGTTTATTCAATGCAAGGAGAAGAACATGGATGTGCAATCCTCTTGTTTACATAGACCCCGGTCCTATGCGCACACTGAAAAGCTAGAGCGCTGACTGCTACCTTCCCAGTATAGTGCTCAAGGCAAGAATATATAGGAAACAATAAATTGACTGTTCTAACTCAACATCTAATTACCTTGGCAATATGTTGGTAAGTGAAATTGTAGAGTCGATATTTAAATTCAACATTTTGACTCCATGTCATATCTTTAATTTATTTTATTTTTTTAAGGCAAGGCAGTCCTTGCTGCAGAAGAGCGCTTTACAAAGATAATTTTTATTGTAGCAAGAATATCTTGGACATGAGGTGCTTTACACTTCAGTATAGTGTGCCGATTGATTGAGACTGGAATACAACAGCCAGGATGCGATTGGAAGAGGGGGGTGGCAACATGTAATTGGGATAGCACTGAAACACGCCATACACAGGACCCGAGAAGATGGGTGACAGCCATTTTAGGACTCTGGGACTCAGTCCCTGTCCTGTAAAAAGTATTAAACAAGCATTTGCAATGCAATATGTCTCGCATTTGCGAGAGTTTAAAATATTGGCATTGTAAATGATAATGCCTTTTATTTATGCGTGTGAAAAACCTGCAAGCGGTGCGTAAACACGCACTTTGTTCTTATAGTCATTGCTTACGAGAAGCAAGGCTGGCAGTAATTGTGCCTCTTTTACTGCCAGCCTTGCTTCCCGTAAGAAAGGACTATAAGTACAAAGTGCGTATCTCGTAAGCAAGGACTATAAGTACAAAGTGCGTGTTTACGCACCGCTTGTAGGTTTTCAAAACACATAAATAAAAGGCATTGTCATTTACCATGCCAATAGCTCAAACTCTCGCAAATGCGAGACCTGTTGCATTGAAAATGCTTGTTTGCATACTAGTATGTCTTAATTAAATTAGAACTTGCCTCTTCTTTTTTCCAAACTTGGAGGGCAGAAATGAATGACTACAACAAGCAAAAATGAGTGGGAAAATGATATATTTAGCAGGTTTGCTTTCCTTTTTGACGGTTTTATTTACTTCTTTCGTTTTTATTGTTTGTACTCTCTTCTGCAGTTGTTGATGTCAACATCATTTGTTAATTAAATTCAAATTCATTTAAAATGAAACTACTAAATTCACTTGCATCCTTATGGCAAATCCTAATTTACTTGCAGATGATTCACGACTAAGCCTGGGCGGAGTTCGTGGAGTTCTGCTCCGTGTAACTCTGCGAAGTGACGCAAAAACTCTGCCACGCTCCGCGGAGGTCCGTGAGCAGCGGTGTATGGCAAGTAGCACTGCTCGCACTGATTTTTAGTGCCGGGAGTTTGTCCCGCACAATAAAATCAGTGCAAACAGCACTATGCGCAGCGCAAGAGAGCGCTGCTTCATTCTGCTGCTTGAGTAGATGTTCTACTCAAGCAGCAGCATCCTCAATGCGAGTGGTAGATTTCTCAATGCGAGTGGTAGATTTCTCAACGCGAGTGGTCGGGACCTAATGCGACCTGTCGCGACCTGCCGCGACCACTCGCATTGAGAAATCTCACAGGGCGTGTGATTTTTTTCTGACGAGCGCTCGCCAACTTCACTTCGTGGGGTTTTGCGGAACTTCGCATTCTGTGCGGAACGTGGAGTGCGCAAAACTCCGCAAACTCCGCTGGCGGAGCGGAATTCTTCGCCCACCCCTATTCACGACGTGGATGCCTATTGTTGAAAAAAATTATGCGAAATTCCTTTCGCAGCAACAACAAGCTTTATTCAATTTAAAATAAATCATAAAAGCACATGATACAAATATTCGTCATAAGAACATGTTAAAAACCTTGTAAAAGGAGGAATGACAAAATGAATCACTACAGGGATATAAGTTTGCGGCGGCCCCATCAAGTCAGTGCGACTTGAAGCATCAGTAAAATGGCATGAAAACAGACCGATACAGAATACACTGACCCTCCCTTGTCCGTATATCTTTCTTATTGCAATCGCACCTCTGATAAGTATTAGAACTGAACAGCAAGTGCTAATGGAATCCAAGAGAGGGGTGGGGCCTGTAACCATCAGTATGCTATTCTAAGAAGGATTGCTGTTTGAACATAAAAACGTTACGAAGGTTGTGAAAAAAAAAGAATGAAAAAAAAACCTGTGTTTAACTAATTGCAAAGTATACATTTATATTTTAAAGTAGACGATGGGTAAAGAGTCCCTTCAAAATCTTGGGTGCGAACGGGGGCGAGGCCAGGTGCTAGGACTCTGTAGTGGGTCCCTTGTAGAACTAAAAGTCGACTGGCCCAGCTGATCATTAATCGGGTGGTAAGATTGTTTAAGAAAGGAGAGTCCAAAGAAGCAGGAAGGATCCGTGGTCTGCAATAACAGTGTGATCGGGGTGGCTCTGAAATAAAAGCGGTGAAAGAATAGCCAAGCCTCCAGTTCGAACAGTCTACTAGCACCCGCGACTTCTGCTTTTGTGAGCCTTTGGTTGGAACAGACAGTGGCGGTTACCTAAGCTTGGCTTAGTTGAAATAAGGGCTTGGGGGACCATGAACTGATGATAAGCCAAGTGGATAAAAATTGTAAAGCTAATGTTTAAAGCCGTATTCTTTGGGTTCAAGGCAGCCATGATGCCCTGCCTACAGGTCCGGACTCCCAATTTGTTCCACTCGGCCCTCAACTTTGTTCTGCGCATGATCAACAGAGCTGGGCAAGTGCATACAACGTGCTCCAAAGATTCATCTGATTTACCACAGCCCCTGCATGCAAGATCGTCTGAGATAAGCCGCCATGAAGGTAGATGTTTCAAGAAAAGCCACTCGCCCAGCCTAAGGGCCAAGAATCTTTGTTTTAGATGTAGGGAGTAAGAACAAGCAAGGTGTGGCAGGGGAGGGCGAGCTGGTAGGAGTTGATTACTGCCCATGCGAGCTTCCGTTTGGCTAGAGTCTCTCTATCTAGCATTCTGGACCATAGTTGGGTGCGCTTCTTGATGGTTAGTTTAAAAGCTTTTTTGCCAGGATTCCATAGGTCATTTGCTGATAATTGTGACCTGCATTCGTTGAAGTACCGGCTATGTGACCCGACAGAGTTATTGACGCTGATATTGGACCATAACACGGACTCAAGTGAGCCGGCTCTGGTCTGTCTCAGCTTGTGGCAAAGATTAAGAAAGGCCCCCATGCTTTGCAAAGCATAGTTTACGAGGCCTGGCTCCAGTCGGATCTGGGCGGTGAACAAGCTTTTTGGCAGCAGGAGCACCCTTTTGTATATTTTGATCGTATGTTGATTGAGTGTGGTACTGAGCTTGCCAAGAGAGATCTCGAAGCCATACGACAGGGTGGGGCCTATCTTGGCTCGTATTACTTCCAAAATTGCAGCTAAATTGGGACGGGTCAGCTTTTTAGAGAGCTTAGAGAGGCTAACTTGAAAAGCTGTGGCTTTCATGGCAAATTGCATGGCGATGTTTCATTAGTGTGCCATTTCAGTTGATAAGGATTCCCAGGTACCTATAGGTTTTGCCAGCTGGAATCTGGACGTTGTCATACGACCAGCCACCACCGCTGTACTGCTTCCTGCCAATTATGGCCACTTGCGTTTTCTTCAGATTTACTTCCAGTTTGTTCATGGTGGCGTAACTATGTAGAGTGTTTAACAGCCATTGCAATCTGACTCTTGTACGGCTAAAAAGAGCGAGGTCATCAGCATATAAAACGTCACAGATCTGTGCGCCGCCAATCCTACGAAATTCATTATTCTGCTTCTCATACATTAGCATGCTGGATTATGCTGATAGGGATTTTCAAACAAATTGCTTTTTTGTACGATTTTTGTTGTATTGCTATATTTTTTTAACGTTTTTACTTTGTTGCAATTTTGTTGGGGTACAGGCTGCTGAATTAAGTTAGAGTAGGAATAACATGACCGCAGTGGCGGCTGGCATGTAAGGAGAACAGGGAAGTGGGAGGGAAAAAATACAATTAAAAAACAAGTTAAAAAAATAATCCCACTTACCTTCCTGGCTCTACGTCCTCCTCCTCGCTCAGGTCTTCTTCAGGAAGGCACGCAGGCTCCAGGAAACTGCAGTAACCAATCCTGGTGCTGCTCTCATGCTGAATGAGAGCAGTGCCAGGATTGGATGGAGCGGCCTCTCTCGCCACTCCCGAAGACACTGGAGCCTTATGCTGTCTCTAACCCAGCTGTCTGTGTTAGAGAAGTTTAAAATGCGCATGTCTGGCTGGCCATAGCAAGATGGCTGGCCAAAAAGACTTGTGCACTTTAAACCTAAGTGCCCTGCCTATCACTGTTTTCTGCTGCTGCCTGACTGGCGTTATAAAATAATGGGGTTGACCCAGACGCGTCACTAGGACCTGGGTAAAACACGGTCCAATGAGGTCCAATGGAAAGGGCTGGTCCCAGTGGAAACACAGTGTTATATAGATATCAACATCACCTGATCAATCAATTTCAAAAAATATTTATTCATGTAGAAAATATTTAGTCAAGTTGAACATATATTGCATCATGTTCAAAGCACAGCACATTTATCAATACAATTGTGCAAAGATGCCCGGAAAAGGGAGAAGGGAGGAATTGGTGCAACAATGTGCAAAAGTGAGGGCGAGTGATGGAGGGAGGGCAGTGAACAGTGTGTACATCCAAATCATAAAGAGACCTGTCCAGCCTTAACCAAGGCTAAATTATTTACAGAAACAGAATGGCAGAAAGGACACAGTGAATCTATCTCTGTTGTCTGCATTCAATACACAATAACATAGAGCTGTCGACGTTTCGACCCAGGGTTAGCGTAGGAAATTCCGCTCCTTACAGAAGGGTCTTCATCAGGACCATGGGGGGCACCTACAGGTAATTGGGAGAGGAACTTTTAGTATATTTGGGTGATGGAACAAGATTATTTGCGAATGAATCCACAATAAAGGGGCAGAATAATTACTCTTAGTCCACCTAGGAATGTGGTGGACAAGAACACAAATGGGCCCGGAGGCTCCAGGGTCAGAGCGGGATGAGTTCTTGGTAAAGCGTGCTGAAAACTGACTGGCAGCAGCAGAAATCAGAAAGCCCCGTCACCCGTCCTGACACTCAGCTCGGGACGGGGTTTTGGAAAATAAAATGGTAATAAATTAACTTTTATTACCATTTTATTTTTCCATCTCTGGGGGCAATTTTTTAGTGGGGCGACGCTCCTCCGCCTTAACGTAGGAGCTGCCCATGAATGACAGACCTAGGGTACAAACCGAGATTTCTCCTCGCTGTTTCCTCTTTCTAAGTGAGCTGAATTCTGCAACACATACAGAAAGAGGAACATGCCTCTAATGAGTGTTTTTGTGCAGAGAGTGTTCCTGCACAAAAACAATCCTGCCTGCAACACAGGCACCCTTGCATCATGACGCAAGGGTGCCTGTGTTGACGATGGCATGCTCTGAGGGGCATATTTATGTAGGTTTTGTGTCGCTCTTGCGCCATGCAAGGGGACGCAAGGGCGGCGCAAAATCTGAGTCGGATTTATCAAGCCACGAAAGGCCACATTGTGTGGCCCTGAGTGGCTTGATAAATCCAGAGTAATGCAATGCAGCGCAAATCGCTTTGTTGCTTTACTCATTACCAAGGAGGCATTCCATGGGTGGAGCATGGGTGTTCCCACGCATCCACCCATACATTTTGGCGCATTCCCAGATTTACCATTAGTGGTGGACCCTGGGAATGCATCACAAGGCTAGTCCTCCCGAGGTGAGGCATAACTAGGGGAAATATCTTTATTTCTGCTTGTTACTTCATGTTCTTTCTATGTGTGCTGATTCTGCAGCACACATAGAAAGAGGAAAATGCCTCACAGAATTGTATTTGTCCAGAAAGGTGTCCCTTCCTGCACAAAAACAATCCTGCTTAAAACGCCGGCACCCTTGCACCATGGTGAAAGGGTACCTTCGTTGGTGCAAGGCAGCACATTGTGTGCCAGCACAGGGAAAAGACAGGAATGCACCATATCTTGTTAGATACGGCGCAATCCTGCCCTTTCCCTACCATGCAGTGCTGCAAGGTGACTTGCTACAATGCATCGCGTGATAGCTTAATAAATATGCTCCTGAGTGCGCCAGCTCAAAGAGAGTGCAGGAAGGCGCCACATCATAGTAAATATGACGCATTCCTGCCCTCTCCATTGACTCAGCGCAGCAAATTGTCTTGCTGCATTGCGCTGCGTCAAAGTTTGATAAATCTGGCCCTTGGTCTTTATTATTCCATTCCAGTTTACCCCTCGCTAAATAATGACAATATTAGTGACCTGTGTTAAATTGAACTTTTTCCACAGCACTTTCTCTCGCAATTCTGCTTTGTCTCGCAATTCTGCATTGCTATTGACAGGGGTTATTCATGCCCAATTTACGGTACCCTTTTTATCATTGTGGGAGGGTGAAGGGCCGGGTTAGCCCTCCCAGATATTTGTAGGAATTTGTTACCTACAATCGACGTTTCCATGCACAGCAGTCAATGAACTCACTGAGCCATCTTGCCAGAAATAGTTTTGGCCCCTGAGTCTATTACTTGATATACTCGTTTTCACACAGGATTCAGGTCAGAATTCCAGTTTTGCAGCCCACGGCAGTACTTGACTCAGACTGTAGTTTGGATGAAAAAGGGTATTTTTTTCGAAAGAAGAATTATATTCTCCTTCTTCCTGCTTTTTTAGAAATGGCAAACTGTCTGCGATGTTATAAATCCAGTGGGAAACTGGTTGAGCATTGGCCTAGAATATCTATTTCTGGAAAGGATTACTTTAATCTTTAAAGAATTCATGGCAAAAAATGCCGTGACCCCATTCCCCCACCCAATTAGCGACTGCCAACAATTTGAAATGACCCAGAGTGAGTGATGTCTGTAAAGCGTAAATCTGCGGGTCAGTAGACGTGATTCTGACACACGTGTATGTCAGGAACCTTGCTCAGAGGCAGCTCTCCCTGACCACTGTTAAAATGCATGCAGGATCTCCGCATGGCTTCTGCGGGGCACGGTGCCCGGGGGTGCACCTTTTAGGGGTGTCCCTCTGTGCCTGTGCATGATTGTGAGGTGCCTTGACTTAGAGCCTGATACCAGTGTCAGCATCACTCCAGATTCGGCGCAAGCTCCTGTTTGCTCCCAGGGATCAGGATTACAAGGTGGGTGAACAGTTTTTTTTTCCCAGGTGAAAAATTGAGGCCTCATTTACAAGGCCCTCTGGCACTTTTGCGCCGCCAGAACGTCACTTTTTTGGCATTCTGGTGGCGCAATGTGCCACGGCATATTTATAAGGCCACATAAAGCCACTTTACGTGGCTTTTCATGGCCTTATAAATATGTGCCCCATTCACGCAGAAAACTGCGTGAAAGGGCCATTCCATGGGTGTTGCTGTGGGTGTTCCCACGCAACACCCATGGAACTGGACACATTCCAAGATTTACGAGAAATCGTAAACCTGGGAATGCGTCAGAACCTAACGCCACCCCAGGGGTGAAGTTAGGGAGGCGCAACGGGGAGAAATGTTTTAATTTCTCCTCGTGCTTTCCTTTTTCTATGTGTGCTGCATTTGCAGCACACATAGAAAGAGGAAATCACCTGAATTGATTGATTTTGTGCAGGAAGGTCTCCCTTCCTGCACAAAATCAATCAGACCCGCAACCCAGGAACCCTTGCACCATGGTGCAAGGATGCCTGTGTTGGCGCATTGCAGCCCATTGTGCGCCGGCGCTGGGGAAAAGGACAGGAATGCACCGTATCACATAGATACGGCGCATTCCTGCCCTTTTGTTTTGATGTAGGACAGCGCTGCAAGATTCCTTGCAGCGCTGCCCTACGCCAAACCTCATAAATGAGGCCCTGGATCTTATTGTGCATCTAGATGCACATTTGGAGGAGATTTTCAAAAAAGTCACGCAACACAGCCCAGCCCCCTGTGAGGCTGCGCTGCGTTGCGCGACAGGGAGGGAGCAGGAGAGCACCATATCTTCAGAGATGGCTCTCTCCACCCCTATCCCTTGCGCCGGCCCCGATTTTAGCTGCCGTGCGCCACGCACACACCTTAGCGCCATAGCGCTAGGATGTGTGCATGAGTGTAGCATAGGATTTGTACAGGAAGGGATCCTTCCTGTACAAAATACTATGCTAGGCACGATGCAAAGCTTTTCCCACTTTGCATAAGTGCTACACAGTGCAGCACGCATGCAAAGTCAGAAAAGCACGGAGAAATATAAGCATTTCTCCTGTTAGCGGGTGTTAACTTTTGGCACAAAACCATGTTTACAAATCTTTTTAAATATGGTTTCGTGTCAAAAGGCATGGGTGGTTGCATGGGAACGCCCATGTACCACCCATGTAACGCCCCTCGGCACAAAGTAACGTAAAGCAGTGCTTTGCGCCGCTTTGCGCTATTTAGAGGGTGCTTTCCAGCGCAAAACAAATTTTGGCTGGAAAGAAAATAGCAAAAAAAATATTTGTGCTGGTTAGCGTCACTTTTGTGACGCTAAACCAGCGCAAAAGGTTTAACCCCTCCCATGGGCGAGTCCACCTACCCCTCCCCAAATTGACTGTGTCCCTTTAACTTAAATCACCACTTGACTACGTGTTATGGTGCCGTAAAAGGTCGCAGTTTATTCAAAACATAACATGGTCATACATTCAAAGTTCATTGGTTATTCATAACATCCATGTTAACGCATGTTTCATTGTCTTGGTGATTACGATGTTCATTCTCTGTTGATATGTGACCCCAGATAGTTTATTCGCGGGAGGGCCTGAGCGTCCGGGCCTCGATGTCTGCGGTTCCTGGCTTCAACTTGCTACCGAGATGTGTGGGTGTCTGTCAGGACCTGCCCGGGCTGCAAGTGCCGTTCCGCTTGCCTTGGACCCTTTGCTGGCCCCTCCCTGCTCTTCCAGGGCCCCTGCCGTGTGGCATCCCAAGGACCCCGTGTGAGCCTTTCATCTATTCTGCCTGAGGCTGCGTCCTGACGTTCCACTCCCGCAGTACCCCTGCCGTGAGGCATCCCAAGGGCCCTGTGGGAACATCACATCTACTCTGTCATAGGCTTTGTGCAGTCCTTGGCTCCCTCAGGGCCCCTGCCGTGAGGCATCCCAAGGACACTGTGTGAGCCTTCCATCTACCTCTAGTACTTTTCTCTCTGTTGTTTAATTTTGCTATGTTTCCTCCGCCTCACCTCTGTCCTTGCGGCTGCGACGCCCGCTTTCTTTTCGGTGTGGGTGGGTGGGCTTCTCTTTTCTTCTTGCCGGGGGGGGTTTGTGATTTCTCTAGTGGGCCTGTGCCCCTTATTCATCCCCCCGGCTGCTCGCCATTTCCCCCCCTGTTTGGGGAGCTGTGGCTCGCCCTGGGGTGACCAATCCTGGTCGCCCCTTTTTCGCGGGCTTCCGCGACGGGGGCGTGGGGGGGCGTGTTTCCCGCCCCGGGCGGCATTTGTCCCTGGCCCCCATCGTGTCCGGCTTCGCCTTCCCTGGCCCGGACTTCAACCCCTTCCATGGGCGAGTCCACCTCCCCCTCCCAAAATTGACTGCGTCCCTTTACCTTAAATCACCACTTGACTACGTGTTATGGTGCCGTAAAAGGTCGCAGTTTATTCAAAACATAACATGGTCATACATTCAAAGTTCATTGGTTATTCATAACATCCATGTTAACGCATGTTTCATTGTCTTGGTGATTACGATGTCCATTCTCTGTTGATATGCGCCCCAGACAGTTTATTCGTGGGAAGGCCTGAGCGTCCGGGCCTCGATGTCTGTGGTTCCAGGCTTCAACTTGCTACCGAGATGTGTGGGTGTCCGTCAGGACCTACCCGGGCTGTAAGTACCGTCCCGCTTGCCTTGGACCCTTTGCTGGCCCCTCCCTGCTCTTCCAGGGACCCTGCCGTGTGGCATCCCAAGGACCCCGTGTGAGCCTTTCATCTATTCTGCCTGAGGCTGCGCCCTGACGTTCCACTCTCCCAGTACCCCTGCCGTGAGGCATCCCAAGGGCCCTGTGGGAGCATCACATCTACCTCTAGTACTTTTCTCTCTTTTGTTTAATTTTGCTATGTTTCCTCCACCACACTACCTAAGGTTTCCCGACCGGAGGGAGCTCCCCCTTCGCTCTATCGCCCTTTCCCTTACAAGAAACCAATCTGCTTGAGCACCCCTACAATGTTTATTAGGAACATATCCATCCCTACCCCAGTCAGGTGTACTCCGTCCTCCAAATGGTAGCCCGGGGATCTCAAGTTGATGAACTCGTGTCTCACGAACCCCCAACCGTTGGCCCTGCATATTTTTGCCATAGTGATGTTTAGGGTTCGCCTGGACTTCTCCACCGCCCCCAGATCTATTGCCCCCCTCATTGATTTTCGCACTATCATCTCTGATAAAACTATTTCGGCTGGTCGCACCATCCTCGCTAGGGCTGACAGGCCTGCCTGCATTTTTTCGAGGAGCCCCCTCCTCCCTATGGTCGCCAAGTCGTTTCCCCCCAGGTGGATTACTACCGCATCTGGTTTGCCACCTTCCCTGATCGCCTCCCGCACCGCGGGGAGCAGCTGGTCCCATTTCATTCCAGAACGCCCCAGCCAGGCTACTTTTGTGTCCTGCAGCCAGATTCCGCCGAACTCGCGTCTGGCCGCCACCCACCATTGCGCTCACGTTACGTAGGAGTGCCCCATGATCCACACTGTCTTATGCCGCCCAGCCGGACCTACAAGGGGGGGGGATGTGGGGGAGAGACCGGACTTAGCACATTGTGGGGCGTATGTAACGTTTAAATGCTCCGGATGCCCAGCGCCCTATGCCCTTTATTTGTTCAGCTCCTAAGCCTAGCCCTGCGGCCGTGGTGGCCGCCCCAATTCGGAATGAATGGGACCCAAAGGCCTTCACCGGGAGCCCTATCCTTTCCAGAGCCTTCCTCATCACTGCTATGAATTGGAACCGGCTCAAATACGACCCGTCCTCGTTTGTCAGTAGCGGCCCCCGCTTGTGTCCCCCGGTTAGCATGTATCTCTGAACTGTGCACACTGGACAGCAGTACTTGTCCTTGATGCAGTTGATCCTGGTCCATCTTCCCCTGCCCGCCTGGTCTGTTTTTGACCACAGCAGGAGGACGTTCATGTGACCTTCCCCTATCTCCACGTCGGCCCGACGTATGCGTGCTGTACCTGGGTTGTCTACCGCGGGTGCCACCAGCTCACTGACCCTGTATGCCCCAAAGAATGCCAATGTGAATGCTGCCCTAAAGAGTCTGGCCTCTAGCTCGGTGGTGAATATCTCCTCCAGTGCCCCTACCATCTGTTGCAGTGTTGCAAAATGAATGGGCCGCCTGCTGTCCCTCTCTGTATGCTGTAATCTGCTCCAGCCTCTCAAAGCCATTCTACATCGGAAAGACCTCGTCGGATCCTCCCCTCCCGCCATCTTTGTATGGTAAGCGGCGGCATTAAGATGGGCCTGGGCCCAGGATTTCGTCTTCCCTGCCGCGAAGGCCCATTCTATGAAGCCTAAGACCTCTTCCTTCCCTGCCAGTCGGCCCCCCCGTGACCCCTGTTATGTTAGCAAAAATTACCCAGCTCTTACGGTATCAGTGTTCTGTTTTTGGGGCCAGCGCGTTGTCCAGCATTTTCTTTACCCGGGTCCACCCAAGCCCACGCCTCCTCCGGCACCGGGGTCATCCCACGGTCCGCGTCTGGGGCAAGCTCTCGGAATCTGCCCCACTGAAAACGAGTAATGGCATCCGCAATTGAGTTGTCTACTCCCGGGATGTGTCGGGCCCTAAGCGCGATGTTCCCCTCTAGCTGGCTGACCACTAACTTCCTCAGCAGACTGACTACAGCTGGACATTTCGCTGTTCCTGTGTTGATCGCCTGTACCACTGCGTGGTTGTCTGACCATAAAATTATTTGTTTGTTGGCCAAACTTTTCCTCCATATGTGGATTGCTAGCACGATTGGGAATAACTCCAGCAATGAGATGTTTGCAGTGATCCCTGCCATCTTCCAGCTCTCTGGCCATGTCCCGGCTGTCCATGCTCTGCCCAGGATGGCCCCGAAGCTGAGCCCTCCGGCCGAGTCTGTGTAAAGCTCTAACTGGGGAAAATGGCGGCCGCTAGTTAGCAGCGGTCGCCGGCTCTCGCTCTACCGCGGCGGAGTACACGCAAGTTTAAACAAAGGGATGTGAAGGATACATGAAACTAATGAACGGCATCAGGGCAGTTCTTAGCGGGAATATTCACTTACGCATTTGATTCTTCTCCTGGCGTTTCTTCCTCATGCCGGTTGCGGAGGTCTTGTGAGTGACGGTGGCGGTCGGAAGGGGAGGAGGCGCCTCAGAGAAGCCGCTGGTCGGAAGCGGCAGTGCGGATTGCGCGAGGCAGGCGCACCGCTGCTAGAGTTGGCTTCCGGGACAGCGGGGGTCGGGCGGCTGACTCTGTGGTTCCGTGCCTGCAGTTTTTGTTGACCTTTGGCGGCCCACAGGAAATTCCCCGGTGGACACGGACGGAGGCACAGCTGGGCAAGGGAACTAACTGGACTCGAGACAGGGATTCGGCGTGTTTAAAGAAGGCAGGACCCCGTTCATGGCTTTCACCAATGACCCCGGTAAGGAGGAGAGGGGGAGACTGGGGGCCTAAATTAAACCTAGAACGAGGGGCTTCAAGGGAGGAGAAGCAGGACGGCGAAACATATACAGGGGCTAATAGATTAAATAGATATACCCTAAGAAGTAGGGATATCTGGGGCAAAAATCAGTCCCCCCCCGAGGTCGCTAATAAAGATTCTGTTTCATCCACGGTGCAAATTAACCCCAAAAAAATTGCCAGTGCCCCACAGAATAAAAAGACCCAGACGGAAAAGAACCCCCTAAATAAAGAGTCAAAAAAACAATCTAAAATCAAACCAGCAAACATTCGCGTTACCCCTTCTTTACGATCATATTTTAAGGTCCAAGCTACGCAATCCATCTTGAAGGCAATACAACAAAGCCCTGAATATACTCTTGGGACAACACCGAGTAACGGCAGAGATTTGGTACAACAGCCTCCACTGGAAATACCTAAAATAATAAACAACAAAGGAGCAGGATCAGAAATGGATCCTGTACGTCTTGAAAACAGATATGCTCCTTTGTCAACCTTGGCTGAAAATGATAACACTGCCAGTGCCCCTCTGTCAACCTTGGCTGAAAATGATAACACTGCTAGTGCTAATCAAACTGCCAGCACTGAGTCACACCGCCCCCCGCAGAGTAGTATACTAACAGAAGAGTCAAGGCTATCAAGTATAGACCTCAATATAGGGGCTCTGCGCTCCACGGAGGGGCTATTAACTACCCTTCTCATGGAAATAAGAGAAAAATTTACTGTCTCCGAAAGTAACCAGTCGAAAATACAAGCAGTTTGCGAAACGTTAGAAACCAAAATGAATGCCATTTCGGAAAGAGTAGGGGTTATGGAGTTAGCCATGGAGGACCTCACGAAGCAAGTAGATAAAAATGCACTAGAAATCCAAACACTGAAGGGCAATGCTAAAGATCTGAGGGAGAAATTGGAAAGTCTATAAAATAATGCAAGAAGGAATTACATCAGGTTTCTGAATATACCAGAAGACGCGGAGGGAGGCGATATAAGATCTTTCATACTCAACCTCCTTAGAGAACTGCACCCCGACACAGACAAACAACTCCTTGAGGACGACTTACAAAGAGTTCATCGGGACCCCTTTTCCAAAAGACCTGGGAAAAAAAATCCGAGAAGGATTTTAGTTAATTTCAGTCCTATGTGCTAAAAGAAAAGATCCTGGCAGGCGGGCTAAAAGCAGGGGTGTATAATAAAGGGGGATGGTCATTCCGTGTCAGATCAGACATCTCACACATCACTCAGGACAAACAATGGGAGTTAGGGAAATCCATGCAAGAATTAAGAAGCCTGGGTGCTACAGCAAACTTACGATTCCCCGCCTCTCTAAAAGTGATGTGGAACAACAAAATGTTTAACTTTAAGAATCCCGTAGAAGCAAATGCCCTGATCAATCAGATAAAAAGCACATCCAAATGAGAAACGTTAAATTCCTGCCTGGCTAGAGACAGAGTCCGAAATTCAGAGGTATTTCAATTATACCTCTAGTATCAAGGGAGGGTTCCCCAGGGGAGGGGGGTAGGGGCACAAGTAAAATGCAAAGCTTACATTTTTCTACTTATACACAGGGTGGGGGAGCATGTGGGAAAAAAGAAAAAAAATGTCCTCATTTTTAAACAACAGTCAAATTCATCAAATTGACTTAGACAACCTTGTGACTTCCTCCTTAAATGCAAGTAATATTTTAAAAATGCATTCTTGTAATACCTATGTCTCCTGGGATAGACACGGCTAAGACAGAAAAAGTTAAAAGCATGAAAATCATGTCCTGGAATGTTAATGGTCTAAGGGTCCCCTCCAGAAGAAAGAGAATACTTGAATATTTAAGACTCTCTGATAGCAATGTATTCTTTATGCAAGAATCGCATTTGCTCAAAGAAGAATGGACATCAATTTAAAAAAATCAAAAATTGATAGAACATTGTATTTGTACAACCCAAACATGTACAATAAAAGGGGTTGCCCTTTTGTTTAGAAAACTGCTCAAGCTATGTTAGGTGAATGTACAGTTGATCCCTTAGGTAGGTGGGCAATTGCTAGGGCTAAAATCAATGGCTCATGGCTGACTTTTGTAGGGTACTATGGACCAAATTTAGATGACCCAGCTTCATTGTATACTCTACTTCTTCAATTAACCAATATAAATGTCCCTATTATATTTGGGGGCGATTTCAACTTGGCCTTAGACCCTAGTCAAGACTCAACCTCAAGTAGAGCAGCGGTAAACACACAAAATATGAGAGTCGCCCTGAGACAATTGATGTCGGATATAGGGCTCTTAGATATATGGAGAGAGATGAGCCATAAGACAAGGACTACTGGAGGGAATTTTACCTTCCACAATAAAAAGTGTGGCCACCGCTCCAGAATTGACTTCTTCTTAGTCGATGTCGTTACATGTAAAAATACCATCAAGGTTAGTCACGTCCCGGAACATATGTCCGATCACTCTGCGGTCATCTTAGAAATAGCTATGTTTAAGGGCCCTTCATCTCGTAGGTGGACCATAAATCGATCATTACTTTTAGAAAATACAGTAATCGAAAAACTAAAAGTAGAAACTAAAGAGTTTTTTTATTTCAATCTCAACTCAGCTTCACCCCAAGTAGTATGGGACACATACAAGGCTTACCTGAGAGGTGTTTTAACAACCATATCCATCGCTCAAACTAAGAGAGTGCAGGAGGAGACTAGAAAGTTAGAAGCCGATATATATAGTTTTCAGGAAGATTTAGAGAAAGATCTGGGGAATTTTAATATCCTAAGAGATTTAACAACTGCGAAACATAAGCTCGCAGATTACCTAGAAGTAATTATTAAAAAAAGTGGGAAGCCAGCAAGCTAGCTCATCATGAATATGGGGAGGGGTGCGGTAAACTCCTCACTTGGAAAACTAAAGTCGATCAGTCAAGAAATTGGATAAAGGATCTCCGATGTTCAAATACCGGTAACATCATTACGGAGGATTCTGAAATCGAGGAGGCCTTTGTTCAATTTTTTAAAAATTTGTACACAGAAGAGACGGTACTAGATGAAGACGATATGGATGATTTCCTTTCAGAATTAGATCTCCCCTCTCTTAAGAGTAATGAAAAAAACCAACTAAACCGCCCCATATCTGTGGAGGAAGTCACTCAAACTATCAGCACCATAAAAAAGGGGAAAGCTGCTGGCCCTGACTCCATCCCAAATGAGATTTATGTTATCTTAAAGGAAGAACTCGCGCCCTTTCTTTCTCAATTGTTTAATTTGTCCTTCCTATAGGGTCAGGGTCTCCCAGTGTCATGGGAAGAAGCCACCGTAACGATCTTACTAAAACCTAATAAGAACCCAAGATCCAGTGAATCCTACAGGCCTATCTCGCTTTTGAATAGCGACCATAAAATATATACTCAGGTTATTACTAAACGCTTGGATAAGGTAATAGGATCATTAATACATCCAGACCAGAAAGGGTTTTTGAAAGGGAGGCAGCTCTGTGAGTTAACACAAGACTTAATCGGGGCAATAGACATGGCGCAGACATACAAGACCCAATTAGCAGTAATGACATTCGATGCTGCTAAAGCATTTGATCAGGTCAACTGGTCTTTCCTTTTTAAAACGATTCAACGCCTTAATCTAGGAGAAACCTTTTTAACAGCAATCAAAGCCATATACAAAAACCCATCTGCCAAAATCCTCATTAATGGTAAACTTACAAGATCAATACAAATAGGAAGGGGGACCAGACAGGGTTGCCCCCTCTCTCCTTTACTTTTTAATATCTATATTGAACCCCTTGCATGTAAACTGAGAGCCTGCCAGAATATTATTCCCTACAAATGCAATGGTTGGGAAAAGAAATTCGGCTTATACGCTGATGATCTCATAATATACACTGGCGACCTAGAAAAATCATTTCCGGAGATATGGTCGGAGATAGAGAGTTTTGGGAGGGTTTCTGGATACCTGATCAATCAACAAAAAACAGAATTGATGAAATGGAATATCCCCTTTAGGAGCGATTACACGAAGAAGGAAATCAGATATCTCGGTGTCCAGATAGTCCAAAACATTGATAAGCTAGCCCAGGTCAACTTTGAAAAAGTCACAAAGAAGGTCAGTTCACAACTACAATCATGGGGTGCTCTTTCACTCTCTTTCCTGGGCAAGTCGAATTTATTAAAGATGTCAATTTTACCAAAATATACTTTCTTGTTTAATGCTATCCCGCTAGACTTCCCAAAAATTTGGTTTAAGAAGGTGCAAGGGCTTTTCTCCAGTTTCATTTGGGGAAATAAAAATCCAAGAATAGCTCTAAAGAAATTTAGAAAGAAAAAAGCCTATGGAGGCATAGCTACTCCCGATTTATATTTGTACTTTTGTGCCTTCCACTTAAAAAACTTCCGACAACTGTTGATGGAGAGTTCAACTTTTTCCCCACTATATAAGGCCCTTACAATTGACTTCTCTCACCAAGCAGGGTGTTTCCTTTTAGAATTTGGCCATCCCAAATTTTTTCAGAAGGTTAAATTGAAGATTTTGGTGGCAGCCACGAAGCTCTGGTCTCAGGTGAGACGACTTCTAAAAATTCCGTACTACAATGATGTCGCACCGATCTGGGATTCCCCAGGCACTCCGGTCTGTTTGGAAGATGCCCTTGCTGTTCCCCTTCGTGCATGTGGCATCAGTACATGGGGGCAACTAATTGTTGACGCTGAACTAATTTCCTGGCCTCACTTTTCGGCGATTTGTGAGAACTCGGTTTCGAAATTTAAATATTATCAACTGTCAAGCTGGGTAAAATCAATAGGAAAAGAGCTAGAAGGGAAATCGGACTTGGCGTCAAAGATACGTTCACGTCAAACAAAATCGAAAGAAGTGGCAGAGTGGTACTGGCTATTAGTTCAAAATGACGAAGAGATGCAGGCCTCATTTACAGAGATTTGGAAGAAGGACCTGCCGAATGAAGATCTTGAAAAAACAGGGCAAGTATCTATGTTTCTCTTATGGTCGTATGTGAATTCTGCACCATTAAAAAGAATCACCTCTTCACAGTACCCAAAGCTTTCTGGACACCACAGAAATTATCAAGAATGGGGAGTCGGGAGATCAAAAAGTGTCCAAAATGTGGAGAAGACAATGCAAACGAGGTCCATATGTTTTGGAGCTGCCCTGCAATACACTCTTATTGGCAGAAAGTTGGTAAGACCATTTAAGACATTATGGGGCTCGAAATAAAACTAACTATACTATCTATAATTTTCGGAATACTACCGAGGGACTTAGATAATCGTCCCCTAACAAAAAAGTATAATGCACTTTTCTTCACATTGATCTTGTTGGCTCGTAGAGAACTTTGTATTAAATGGATTTTATCCTGCTCCCCTACGGAAGAAGAATGGATTTATTCCATTCAGAGGGTATCCTCCCTAGATCAATCCTGTAAACAGAATAGAAAAACTAAATATTGGGAAATTTGGGATAAATGGGTGGAGACTGGCACTCCAAAGGTAACACTTTAGAATCACACATAATACGCATGTCCCCTGTTTTCTTCTTGCCTAGTCTTTTGTTGCTCTCTGCTATTCCTGCTATTTCTTTTTCTTCTTTTCATATTTGTGTTCTGGGTCCAATGATTAAGAATATGCTTTAGAGGATGCTTTGGTGGCAGACCCACCTTTATCTCAAAAAGGAGGAAAGCAACAGACTAAGAGTAGAATCAAGATTAAGTGTTAGACACCAACGAAGTGGCTGAAGTTGTGGACCCGGAGATATATGCTATCTTCCTCTCTCTTGCGGAGTGACCGGGTTTATACAATATTTTTGCTACTTGAGTTGGTTGGAACACTCTTTTCTTGAACTCAAAGCATATTGTGGATAAATGAGGCCTAAAAAAAAAAAAAAAAGCTCTAACTGATCTGCTTGCACCCAGGGCTCTCGCCACATGAGGGTCCCGTTGAAATTGGTTAGGAACCTCTCCCATTGCCCCAGATCCTCTTTGACCCCTTGTGTTAAGCGAACCCTGTGGTGCTTCTGTGTCACTTCCATAGTCATCCAGGCTAGGCGTCTCGCAAAAGTGCGCCCGGCGGGAATTACCCTCGTGGCGAAGTTCAACGTCCCTAGCAGTTGTTGTATTTCGCCTAGTGTCGCCTTCTTTTGCTGCCTTAAGCGGCCAATGTTCTGCCTCAGATCAGCCACTTTTTCAGGAGGAAGCCTGCATGTCCCAGCCACTGAGTCCAGTTCTATCCCTAGGAAAGACAGTTTCGAGGTTGGGCCCTCTGTCTTGTCCTGGGCGAGAGGGACCCCCCACTTCTTGAGAAAGGCCCATGAATTTGTGGAGGAGGTTTGCACATTCTCCTGTGCCTGCCCTGCCAATGAATAGGAAATCGTCAAAGTAGTGGACCCTCCCCCCCTGCCGGGGCCAGTCTACCCAGTTCCCACTCCACTGAAAGCCTCGAAATAGGCGCATCATATGGAGCAACCCATTGGTAAGAATTTGTCATAGTAGTACTGGCTGTCCATTTGGAAACCCAGTAGGGGGTAGCTCTCCGGGTGTACTGGTAGGAGGCGGAAGGCCGATTCTATGTCTGTTTTTGCCAACAGTGCCCCCCTCCCTGCTTGTCTTATGAGGTCTACTGCATCGTCCACCGATGCTTATGCTACTGAGCAGCTCCCCTGATCCAGCCAGTCGTTTATGGAGTCACCCTGGGGGTGTGACAGATGGTGTATTAACCTGAATTTGCCTGTCTCCTTTTTTGGCACCACGCCCAGGGGGGATACCACCAGATCCTTCAGAGGGGGGAGGAAAAACGGCCTGCCACCATCCGCAGCGGAACTTCTTTTTCCACTTTTTGCCTTGCGGCCTCCGGGTTGTCTCCTATTGGCTTCAAGTTCTTACTCTCCTTGGCACCCCTGGGTCCAATATAAGGGATGGGGAAACCTGACGTGAAGAAGCCCTCCGCTAACCTTTGTTTGTCTGATGTCTTGGGGTAATGTCCTAGTAAATACAATAGTCGGCTGACTTTTATCGGGGTGGGTAGTGTGTGTCGCCCGCCAACACACCATCCGCCCTTTCCTGGGGCTGCCTGTTCCCTATTTCTTTGTGCCTCCTTTTTCTTTGGCGGCCCCTGTCCCTTGGGACTGCCTACAGTGTATGGCGGGGTGGTTTCCGCCGCAGGACCCGCATGCGTGCTTGAACCTGCATGCAGCCCCCCATTTACAGTCGTCTTTGTCAAATTTCCAACATGCCTTCCCGGATTCGCCATTGCTTTGGTTCTTACCCTTAGAAAGCTGTCCCTGCCCCTCGTATTTTCCCTTACCCCCTTGGGACAAAAATTGTGCTCCCTCGTGGTGACCCCTTCTCTAGCTGCTACCATGTGGATGGTGAACCCCTCCATGTCTTGGCAATCCCATTCGATCACCGGCCACGTCTGCATTTTTTCCCTGAAAGTCTCATCGTAACCATGCGTCCCCTTGGTATTTCTGCTGCGCCTCGTGCACTTTCTGTTCATATAAAATGAGTGCCGCTGCGCTCTGTGGGAATTTTTCAATGAACACACTTGCTAGAGTCCTGAAGGCCTTTAGCCAGTTCTCCAGGGACCTTTCTACCCTGGGTTTCCGTCTGTCTCTCCTGTCATCATCCTTTTTGTCCTGTGATGTCAGGTCTAACCCTGCCTGACGTACTTCCAGCAGCGAGAAAATATCTATAAATTCTTTTCTCCAGATCCTTTCCTTCACTGTCAGTGGGATGAGATTAGCCAGGCCTAGTAGCTTTGTCGTAGTAGGGGGGTCTCCCGGGGAGGGGCTTATGTATTCACTGGCCGGCTTGCCCAATGGGTCCGGGCTTTCCTCCGCTCCCCCTTTCCCTGTGCTGTTAGCCCCAGGATTTGTCTCCCCCTTGTGCCTCTTTTTCGGGCCCTGCACCCTTGGCCTGGTTCGCATCTTGGGGGGCCTGCACTGTTTCAGCCGACCCCTTCGGGTCCCCCCTGTCTTGTTACCACGGGCTGGCCCTTGGCTAGCCCCATTCCTCTCGGTGTTCCATTGCGGTCCTCCTTCGAAAGGGGATCCCGCACCATGCCATTGCCACTAGGGTAACCAGGCCATGGGGGGGGTTGGTCCCTGACCCCATGCCTCCCCTTCGAAACCCTGCTGGTAACTTCCTTGCCCTGCCTGCCATGGAGGTAGCGGCAGCCAAGTCCCCCTTGTGGCTAGATTGTTGACCCCTAGCTGTGTTCCTAGGTTCACTATTTGCCCTACTTCATCCTCTGCTGCTACTGCACGCAGTCCCCCTTTGCACCTTTCTTTAGCGCTTTGCACGTGATGCTAACCAGAGCCCTCATCCGCCGTGCTGCTCCTTCCTCTGCGCTATTCTCGAGGGGCCGCCGTGCTGGCTATAGACCCCTCATCGCAGCTACTGCCCTCAGCGTCCGAGCTGGAGACCATCTCGGGGGATGCCGTCCTTTGTCTCTTGTCCTGGGCCTTCCTGCCCCTGTTGCCCTTGGGATCTCTCTTCGACCCCTCCTTCGATCCGGTCTTTGCACTCTTCTTGGGGGCCGCCATTCTGGCTGCATGCCCCCTGCTTTCTGGTTTCCCCGGGGGTGGTGCCGGGGAGGGTGCCCGTCTCGGCTTATTTCCCTTCCCGTGTTCACCCTCCTTGATCTGTTGGTCCATCCACGCCTTCCCTTTTAGGGCCACCAGAGCCCTGGCCTTCTCCAACATGGCCTGAAAATCTGTGTCCAGGTCTGGTCCTGTGTCTTCTCTTGGCCTCTTGACGCCCTTCTGGGGGGCTCTGGCTGCCCTTGCAGCTCCCTGAACCGCGCCGGTCGCCTTGCCTCTCTTCCGGTCGTTCCCCTCCTTCCGGCCATCCTGTTGCCAGACCCCCTGCTTCTTTGACGAGCTGGGGTGGTGGGGCAGCTAAATAGCAAGTGAGTACTATGTGCTTATGTCGCCTGAAACCAAGCTATGCAGGGGTGTTGCTCTGGCTTGCCAAGGGTGCCTGCAAGTCACAATTTTCGTCCTGATTTGCGGAGTATCTCTCCCCCTTTTGCTCAGTCCTTCAATAAATGTGGACAAAACAGTCCCCTTTAAGCTCTGGTGCCTGCTCCTTTAACTGCTGGCTGCCGTCCCCGCCCTGTCCTGTTTCAGGCTTCTTGCATCTGGCCGACGCTCCAGCTGCCTCCCGTGGTGCTCACCGCCCCCCAGGCTCCTTGCAGGCCTCTCCGGTGTGTGGGGGAGGAGAGTGCCCGCCGTACAGAGCCCTCGGCCCCCTGCAGATGCTCCGCTGCTACCGGCGTGTTCGGATCTTCCTACGCCCTTCCTCCGGCTGCTTCCCGTGTCGCCGCTTGCTTCCCGCCTTCCGCGTCGCCTTTATCAACCCGCTGCTGCTTCAGCTCATGCCGCGCTGGTTCTTCCCAGAGCAGCTGTGCCCCTCCGGATTTGGGAGCGATTTCCTCTCCTCGTTGCTCCGGGCCCAAAGTTGCCTGCTGACCGCCTTCCGCGTCACTCGCACACACCAGCCGCGGCTTCCGCTCATGCCGCGCCGGTTCTCTCAGTGCTGCTTTGCCGATCTGGGAGCGATTGCTTCTCTTCGCTGACCCGGGTCCAAGGACGCCTGCTCGCTGCTGTCTCTTCACGTCCTCCTGCCGAGTTCCCGCCGCCTTCTCGCCTGGTTCGGTCCTCGTCTCGATGATCCGACGCTGGCCATCCAACCAGGTGATCTTGTCTTTTCTTCTTGCCAGGGGGGTTTGTGATTTCTCTAGGGGCCCTGTGCCCCTTATTTATTCCCCCCACGGCCGCTCACCATTTCGCCCCCTGATTGGGGCACTGTGGCTTGCCCTGGGGCGACCAATCCTGGTCGCCCCTTTTTCGCGGGCTTCCACGACAGGGGCGTGGGGGGCGTGTTTCCCGCCCCGGGCGGCGTTTGTCCCGGGCCCCCATCGGGTCCGGCTTCGCCTTCCCCGGCCCGGGCTTCAAGAATCTCCCCCTTGAAGTTTGCAAACCTCGGAATCTGGAATAAAACACTATATTATATGTACCACATTCTGATGTGCATAAATCACAATGTGGCATGAATTGCACAGCCAATTAATATAATTTCTGGTAGTATCGGTGTTACTGGGTGCAGTTTTTAGAACATGTCTGTTTCTTGAATCCTACAGAACTGGCAGAGCGAGGGTGGCAGCTCAACAGCTTGGCTTCTGAACGCAGCACACGATCAAACACAGAGTCACTGAAAGTGTTCTCTTTAAGGGAATAGGACGCAGGGAAGTAGAAAGGGCAAAAAAAAATCTAGGAAGGGATATGATTCACTGCGTTAGAAGACATAGAGCTCAGGCTCTACAGTCAGTCAATGGTGAAGTGGAGGAGACTGTGACTGGAGGGGTTGAGTTGATAGATTGATGGCGATAGTGTGCAGATGAGGCAGAACCGATAATAATAATTCCTATTTGTAAAGCGCGAACATATTACCCCTTAAAGTTTCAAGGCACTGGGGCCATCAGGGAGATTAAGTGAGCTATTGCCCAGAGTCACATGATGCTGAGCTGAGCTGCATGACACAACGAGTCTCAGGATCAAGGTGACCAATGCTTATGAAGTCAGCTCATTAGAGTGCTTTGCTTCCAGCACCGAGGCAGGCACTCTGCAGACTCTCAGAGAAGGCCTCGGTGGTGATTAAAGATGCTGTGCAGACGGTTCCAAAGAGCATTTCATGTCACTCAGAAGAGACACTAGAAAACAGCCAGATTTGGGGTTTGGGTTTCAAACCTTAACCAGCTCCCTCGTGATACCCTAGATGGCGCGAGTAACAAGAAAGGACTAGTTAGCGTTCGCACAGTAAATTTGAATGCGACTTGAAAATTCAGATTGAAAAGGCTGCATAGATTCTTGAAAGTGCCTACCGCTCAATGGGGCACATGAAAAGACTTGTTTGACTGGCGTTATTTCATGTCCTTGGTGGTTTGTTAAGACAGTGCTTGTTGCAAACACCTTTTACCATGGTACTATTAAAGGATGATCTTGGGGGTGGTAATGTGTGACTATAATGTTTGAGCATATTGTTTTGTGTGGCATTGTGTTGTGGTGGGCCTGTGGTTATTGTGTTGTGTTCTGTTGAGCCCTGTCATGTGGTAGTTGTGTTATTGTATTGTATTGCATTGTGCTGTAATTGCATTTATATAGCGCTTACTACCCCTGACGAGGCGTCGAAGCGCTTTTTTGGCGAGTAGCATGCTACTCCAGAACCCATAAAGGATCAGTGTTGAATTAGTATAGTGAAATATGAAAGTAATTTGAGTGGTGGATAGGTTAGTCAGTTATTTGGATTTAAAAGGATAGCGGAAGGATAGAAGAGGAAAAAAAAGGTTTGTATTTATATAGTGCTTGTTACCCCTGATGGGGTGTTGAAGCGCTTTTTTGGCGAGTGGCACGCTACTCCGGAAACCCATAAAGGATTAGTGGTGAATTAGTATAATGAATGTGAAAGTAATTTGAGTGGTGGATATTAGTCAGTTATTTGGAGTGAGAAAGAATGCGGAGGGATAGAAGAGGGAAAAAGGTTTGCATTTATATAGCGCTTGTTACCCCTGATGGGGTGCTGAAGAGCTTTTTTGGCGAGTAGCACGCTACTCTGGAACCCTTAAAGGTTAGTGTTGAAAATTAGTATAGTGAAATATGAAAGTAATTTGAGTGGTGGATATGCTATTCAGTTATTTGGATAGAGAAGGGTAGCAGCGGGATAGAAGAGGGAAAGAGGTTTGCATTTATATAGCGCTTGCTACCACTGATGGGGTGTTGAAGCGCTTTTTTGGCGAGTAGCACGCTACTCTGGAACCCATAAGGATTAGTGTTGAATTAGTATAGTGAAATATGAAAGTAATTTGAGTGGTGGATATGTTAGTCAGTTATTTGGATTGAGAAGGGTTGGGGAGGGATAGAAGAGGGAAAAAGGTTTGCATTTATATAGCGCTTGTTACCCCTGATGGGGTGTTGAAGTGCTTTTTTGGCGAGTAGCACGCTACTCCGGAACCCACAAAGGATTAGTGTTGAAAATTAGTATAGTGAAATATGAAAGTAATTTGAGTGGTCGATATGTTATTCAGTTATTTGAATAGAGAAGGGTAGCGGAGGGGTAGAAGAGGGAAAAAGGTTTGCATTTATATAGTGCTTGTTACCCCTGATGGGGTGTTGAGGCACTTTTTGGCAAGTAGCACCCTACTCTGGAACCCATAAAGGATTAGTGGAGAATTAGTATAGTGAAATATGAAATTTGAGAAGTGGACATGTTAGTCTGTTATTTTGATTGAAAAGGGTAGTGGAGGGATAGAAGAGTGAAGGATTTAGACATTTTTTATGGTGTTTTGTGTGTGTTATCATGTTATATTCTGTTGTTTACTTCAGATATGTAAACAGATGCTGCTACCTTTTCAGCTAAATGTACCAAAAGACAACAGACTATTTTAATATAGCACTGCTCCAGCTCCTTCAGTGTTTAAGACACCAGTTAGACCAAAACTATGGCAAAGCCCGTGCAGTGCTTATTCTACATGATACGGTCCCAAAATTCTATATACAACATTTTCATGAATCGTGCGATTATCCCTGGAAGGAGCACAAGGGAACGCTCCCTTACTTGCGGGAGGCCTCCCCTGCTGCGTGTTCCAGCTGTCAGCCTCCTTTTCTTGTCATGTACAGCCCAGCAGGCAAGTCTGTTCACACTGCAGGGTGCCTCCGCGTGCTGCTGCAGCCTGGCCTGCCTGCTCTGCACAGTAACAACGCAAGTGCCAAAGCAGGAATTCAGAACACAGCGTGCACCGCACGTGCTGAAACGCATGCGCGCTTCCTGTTTGATGTAACCTGCAGTCAGCAAATTTGCAATTGACTCTGCCTGTAGAGGCTGGATAGCAGACTCCCAATTACACAGTATCCTTCCGCTGTACTATTTGACTAGCAGCAATAAAGCTTCGGAGGTGGTGTACACTACCCCCATCCCGTCACATCACCATATCTGCCAAGGTTTCAGATTGCTATGTGTGACCTTTTCATAATTTCAGTGTAATTATGAGTGACATTTCAACAACTATGAGTGACACTTTTCCGCGACCAAAATCAAGCAATGAAGAGAGGGAAACATATTAAATACAATTAAATTTGAGCAACAAGAAAATCGTTAAACTGCTGCAAAGCACCAGAAATGCATTAAGCCTCAGGTTGAGGCTCAGAGAAGTCTCAGGCATAGCCAACAGCTATTGCGCTGTAGTGTTCACAATTTTCTAAACGAGTCTCTCTCAACACTTACACAGTTGTTTTGATGTAGTTCAAGGACTGGCCCATTTAACATAAGGACGCCCAGCACGAATTAGTTAATATACAGAATAAATGTCCTGCTCTAGTTTCCATCCACATGCTCCAATAATTAGTGTATTTTGGATGCACTTCAACTTCAGTTTAGTTAGCATTCATGTACCACACGTATAGGTCAGGCTACCAGCCACCTTACAGACACTGGCACCACCTTCAAGAGACACCCACCAGCAGCCTCTCGCGAGCGCCTGATTTAATTGCCTATCATCGCCAGAGCAATTCAAAGGACAGTTGGAGCTGTTGGCTCGCCGAGGGTTAAGTGAAAACGAATGGGGGCACACTGGAGCACGCACCCCGGACATTTTGGGCAAGGCAGCCTCAGGCCCTGTGAAGCACACACTTGGTCACAGCCCGTGCATCCGGCAGCCTCGAGCCAGTGGGCAATTATGTGGAAGATGATAGATCATGTGTAGTGGCATTATTAAACAGTTATGTGAGCGTTTAGGCAAGCATAAAAAAAATCATGTTACATCAGCTGGCCTAAGAAATTTGTCGTGCTGTGCATGTTGTGTGTTAGTGTCACTGACTGGCTGCAATGTGCAAGTCTGTGTGTGGTTGTGACTCGTGTGTGTGCGTGGAACTTGGAGGATGTCGGAAGGCAAGCCGAGCACAGATTTGCAACTTAATTACCAGCAACTCTTATTTTATGCCCCTCATTGACTTCAGGGCTATGCACACACTTACTTGAAATTAATTCAGTGGCCGCCAGCTCGAGAGCAGCTGCATTTCGTGTGACGCCGGCCGCCTGGCTTCCCTCTATCTCTCTTTACCGGCCGCCTGCATCAGGCATGCTCGGGCTGGCTCAACTTCACAGTCAGGAGTCCCGGGGCATTGGTGGGGCCGCGAACAAACTACTCTGGCCGCCCGCCGCAGTCAGTCCGGGTGTTCTAAGTGATCCGGGCTGTGGTGGGACTTGCTGGGTCAGTCGCTTGCGATGCGGCTGGCCGCAGGATATTCCGGTATTCATTACCAAACTGGCAGCGGAGAGCAGAGCTCATCAAGAGCAAGGGCCCATTTCTGAATTCAGCTGCAGTCCGTTCGCATCACGGGCAGCAGCCTCGACCCTTGTCTAGTGAAAGTGAAAGTATGCCGTGGTGCTGCACGGTGATTCAAACCAGTCGTTACATTGTAACAAGCAGGCTGCTCAGAGCCCAGCCCCCAAGAGGTCTGCTGAGCAGCGTGGGCTGCCTGCCTGTGCCACTAACATTAGTGTTATTATAATAGCAGCCACCACTCGGGCCACAGCGCTTGACAGGCACAGGCGCTTATATGCGTGACTTATGCAAAAACAACAGTTGATGGACAGAATGCAGAACAATGTCATACATTCACCCCAGTACAGAGATCTGGGCCTAAATCCATCGTTTTTTTGCTCACCATGCCATTCCAGTTTGAACCCAGCCATATGCAAATCAGTCTTGACCCTGTGCCTCATGGGAACAGTCCAGCCCGAACTGCCAAGCCAGGTCCTCCCTGGACTGGAAACAAGCATCCTAGGACCGGTTTCAGGGTTTCACCCCTCTTCAGCCAGGATAGCTTGACTCCAGTGGCATGGAGAGCACGGGACCCACGTCTGGGCATACCCGTCCCACTCGGGGTGACAAATGCAAAAACAACAGTTGATGGACAGAATGCAGAACAATGTCATACATTCACCCCAGTACAGAGATCTGGGCCTAAATCCATTGTTTTGTTGCTCACCATGCCATTCCAGTTTGAACCCAGCCATATGCAAATCAGTCAATGAAAACTGGCTTGCCTTTGAGAATCCAATGATCAAGCCAGGAATTGAAAGATAGGTTGAATTGTTTAGTGAGATAGGAAAAAAATCACTTTTTAAGGGGTGAAGTCTCAGACGGTAAGAGGTCAGCCAATATTTAGATTGCTGTGATGGTGGTTCTGCCGAAGACCTTTGCTTGGTTTGGTGGAAATCCGTTCAATAGGTTTTAAGAAATTTAGGGGTATATTCACAAGAACGTGTGATAATTACCGCAAGAGTAGCGTAACGCAACTTTCAATATCGCAGCCTAGTGCGGGAAAATAACCCCGTGTCAACATGGAATCCACAACAAGGCGGTAGCATGCGATAGTCTGCCGAAACCGCGGACAATGTCCGCGATACAACCACCACGATGGAGATAAAAACACAAACCACAACACCAAAAAACACGCGATGGGCCAAAGCGCAATGAGGAAATCAGCGACAAGCAGCGCCAGGCCTGCAACACACACCTGGCAGGCGTCAAAAATCACCATAAAAGTAGAAAAAACACCCACACACAAACTGACCAACACCCAAGCACCATGGAGGCAGCCGGAGCAGGGGCAGAGGACGAGCGCAACCCCACAAGCACCCCGGACGACCAGCCAGGGACCTCGGGGACAGGGAAGGGTAAGGACAAGAAGACCAGGAAGACCAAGTTCAGTCCGCAGGCGAACAGGATCATAGTCACGGAGGTGATGCAACACCATCAACAACTCTTCGTCACCTCCAACGTGTCATTGGGCACCAAAAATGGAATATGGCGGGACATCGTCGACAAGGTGAATGCCGTCGGAGAGCACAAGCTGACAATGGACGAGGTCAAGAGGCGATGGAATGACATCAAGCGGAAGACCAAGGAGAAACTCAGCGCCAACCAGAAGGCAGCAACGCAGACCGGAGATGGGGGCCCAGCTCCACAGCTGGAGCTGGATGACATGGAGGAGCTGGTGTCGACAGTCATCAGTATGGATACTGTGGCCGGAGTCGGGGGACCGGACACTGCTCGACAGGACACAACACAACCGCAACAGGGTGAGTGACCACCAGGTACTGGGGGACGGGGAGATGGCCACAATGGCACACATGCACAAGCAAGCAGGGCACAGTGCACACCCACAATGACCCTGGGTCCTCGCCCAGACCCACAGACTGTCACAATGTACAATGCCATGCTGTCTGAATGTCAACTTGTACCATGCGGCTACATACATGTGGACACATTGTAATACACCATCTCCCCTTCACATCGCAGGGGCATCGTCAACACCTCCTGCAGAGCAGTCACAGCCACTCTTCACTGATGACGAGGAGGAGGACAACACCAGCATCGACACCCAAACCATCCAAGACATCATTGACCTCATCCGCCAGCCACCTCCAGGATCAGGGCAGCCCAGCTACATCGATGAGACCCGACCCACCACCCAAACCACTCAGCAGGAGGCACCCACAGCCCCGGCACTCTCCCAAGACCCCCAGGAACAACAAATGGCCTTCCAACGCCGTGTGCTGGAGGGCCAGAGGGAGACGGCCGAGCAGGTGCGGGTGGGGTTCGAGCTCATGGCTACCAAACTGGACGCCATCCTTGGGTGTCTATGTCCGCCCCATGGTCTCCAACGAGCCCTGACTGACATCGCTGGAGTCATGACGCGGAGGGAGGAATACCTGTCCGCTCAGAGTGGCCCCAGCGATGCCAGCCATAACCTGGCACACATGCGGAGGCTCATGGAGGACATGGTGCGGATGGAGGTGGAAAGGAGGGCAGCCACCGCTGCACATCAGCGAAATGTAGCTGGGATCTACCAGGCCCTGCATGTCTTCATCATGGCATTGCTGCCACAAGGCGTGGCGATGATGAATGCTGCTGCCCCCACACCATCCACATCTCCGCCCCCTGGTGTGTCAGTGCCTCCCAGTGCGGCAGGCATATACACTCCGGCACCTGATGTGTCACTGCCACACAGTGCGGCCGACAATCCTCCTCCGGCCCCTGATGTGTCAGTGGCACACAGTGCCGCAGCCGGTACTGCAACACCCACAGGTGGGGCAGAGCACACATCCGGGGACGAGGACGTGGATGGGATTGAGATCAGGAGGTACTAGCATTCATTTCCGCCACCTTGCCTGTTTCTGCTTGGTGCCGCACATGGCCTCAAGACCTACCACTGACCCCCGATACATTCCGATGCACTCACCTTGGACAGCGACATGGACTGCCACATCCTGTTTGACGACCATTGACACGGCGGACAGACTGCGGACTGTACCCTTCCCCTTCCGCAGTACAGGTCATCCCCGGATGTACACTGGCTGGCCCTCCACGGGCCCATATTGTGTAGTGTGCTCGGCATTGCCCTGTACTGTCCAGCTGCATGACTGCACTGGATGTGCAAATAAACATCCAGTGACGCACTGCTGTGTAATGTCTTACGTCATTCATGTATGGATGTGTGGATGAATGTGGGGACAGTGCCTTCCCTTGCGTCAATGATGTTCATCCTGTGGGATGCCAGTCAGAGGGTGCGACATTGCATTTTGTGTACCGGGTCCCGTGAACACTACAACAGGGATACACGCATCAGTCACTTCCTTGTCCGGACATGGACTGGACCACGCCCAGATCCCACGAATCATTGTTGCAAGCCCTGCGCTGGTCCGGCGTACGGCAGGCCAGACCACTCCGCTTACGCCCGAGGGGGGGGCCTCATTGCTACCCGTCGCAGCCGTACTCGCTGGTGGTGTGCAGGTCACTGGTCTAGTTGTCAGAATGTCACAGCCACTCCCTGAGGGCAGGTTTTCACACACACCACACCCATCCGGCACAGGCGTCACAGGCCATGTGACTCCGCCAACATAAGGGGCCGACGACGTCACATTCCCCTCTTCCGGCGGTGACTGGATGACGGACGCTCCACGGTTCGCACTCATATAGGGCCCATGAGTTGTTGCGCACAGGGTTAGTGGCATCCGAGGCCTTGAGTACGTCACAGGCCTACCACCACGTGGCACAGACTGGGGTTGCACAGAGTTAGTGGCATCCGAGGCCTTGAGTACTGCATGGGCCTACCACCACGTGGCGCAGACTGGGGTTGCACAGGGTTAGTGGCACACGGGGCCTTGCGGACCGCACAGGCACCCCGCCACGGGACGGTGACTTTGGGTACACTGAGTCAGTGGCACCTTGACCTGCTGAGCGGGTGTGCAGCCTGCGATGATGCCCCGTCCCGGCGGTCCGGACAGCTCAGGTTTTGTGTGCCCTGCTGGACCGCAGTGTAGGCCAGAGCCAGCGGGCAGCGTGGGCCTACCGCCACGTGGCGTCGCTTCCGGGATCCAAGAGTTGGTGGCACCCATTGGGCTGAGCGGGTGTGCAGCCTGCGATGGTACCGGGTGCACTGGTATGTCCTCTGCCATGGAGTAATCAAGACCCAGCACCAAACGTGAGGGCTGGTGGCCTGCGGAGCGGGGCTGCATGATGTGGAGGGTGCCATGTCCGCGGGCCCCTGGCTTGTGGCTTGCAGCGGCACGTGGTGGGACCTCCTGTCTACGCGCCGATGGCGGAAGGTGAGCATTGAGGCCTGGGTGTGCATGGGCGGGCATGCTCCGATGGGCGGCGGGAGGGGTTGGGGTGCCTCTGCCTGGGTGTGCATGGCCGGGCAGGTGATGTTGTCTTGTGCAAGTGTGTGTACTGTGCCAGTCATGTATCTGGGCTCTGTTTCAGCTGACGGCTCTGACTCAGATGTGTGACCTGGTGTCCTGCTATACATACCGGCACGTGGTTGGAGACTCACCGGTGGCAGCAGGTGAGCAGTGTGGCCTGGGTGCGCAGGGGCGGCATGTTCTCTCTCTCTCCCTCTCTTCCTCTCTCTCTCCTCTTCTCTCTCTCTCTCTCTCTTCCTCTCTCTCTCTCTCCCTCTCTTCCTCTCTCTCTCCTCTTCTCTCTCTCCCTCTCTTCCTCTCTCTCTTCTCTTCTCTCTCTCTCTCTCCCTCCCTCTCTTCCTCTCTCTCTCCTTCGCTCTCTCTCTGTCCTCTGATGTGCGCAGGACACACCTTCTCATCATGTTTTTTGTCTTACAGGCTGTGACCTACGTATTGTCCCGAGGGGAGCGGCCATGTGTCTTCATTTCATTTCGTTGTTCATTTTAATAAAGTTTCATTTGTTGCTTCGAAAGTGAATGTGTGCTGCTCATTTCTGTGACGACACATGCATGTCACCAGTTCTGATTGTGCGGCATCAAGCGGAATATTTTGTACATGTTTAGGTGTGGCTGATGTGGCATGTCTTTGGTCGGGGGGTGCCAGGGAGGGGTGGTCCTGGGGGTGGTGGCGGTGGGTGTTGTGGCCCTCTTGGGTGTCCGGGCCGCATGATGGGTGGCTCCATGGCATCTGTTGCCCTTCCGATGTAGCCCTGGGCTGTGCTCCCTTTTGGTTTGCAGGCTGCCGTCCGACTTTACACCAGGTCAGAGCAGGTGTAGATTTCCTGGTGCTAACGCGCCTTATCGCCTGTTTTGTGTTTTTATCGCCGATGTGGCTGGTCGTTGTGAATGTTGAGGTGTGATGTTGTCACGCCTTTTGGCACGGGAACGCCCACTCTGCATCTCATTAGCGATAGTTGCGTGGGTCCTCTGTGGCAATGTTTTTTGCAGCTGCTATCGCGGGTAAACTGGTGCTGTGGGCTGTTAACACCGGCTTGTGAATGGGGAGGTAAATTTATCACGACTTTGGCCGCGATAAAGTGCCGTTAATTCGGCGATAGCTCCTTGTGAATATACCCCTAACTTTAAAAAAAAAAGGGTTGGGTGGACTTTAATGGGTTAATGAGAGAGGGATTTTTGTATATCCGGACTCAGTCATGGACAGTTCACAAACCAGTGTTCGCAAAATGAAACAATAACTGAATCGCACTGGATGAGAGAGCATTTTGTCATGGTTTGGGTTCAGGGACCCAGACCAGGGCATGGGAACTGTAGCAATTTGATTAGCTGGCTGTGACAGAAAATGTAGGATTGCTCAATGTATCAATGCTAGAAGGTTGAAAGGCTGAGTTACCCTACCAAAATGAAACTCGTGACCTACAGATGAAACCTAGAAGCCACTAGCAAGCACTTAGCTCCCTGACCCATCTTTCCAGTAATAATTTTGGTCCTTAAAATACTGCATGATATACATATTTTAGAATGTAAATCATTGCAGGATTCCAATTTCAGAGCCTACAGCAGTATGTGATGCAAACTTAAATTTGCATGCAAACTGTATTTTTTTAAAGGAGAAATATTTCTCTTTCTTACTGCATTTTTATAAAAGGCAAACAGTCTGTGCTGTTATGATTCGAATTGGAAACTGATTGAGTGTGGGACTAGAATATCTATTTTTGGAAAGGATTAATTTAATCTTCAAGGAAAGCATGGCAATAAACCATGCCATAGCCTCATAGCTTCATTTCCCCCACCCATTTAGAGATTGCTAATGCTTTAAAATGACCCAGTTCAAATGATCTGCAGGCATAAATCTTTGAGAGAGCAAATGTGATCCTGGTTCAGCCCAGGCAAAAGTTTTGTTAAATCGGCACAATCTAGCGTAACTTTCGTAATTTCAGGTTACCTTCATTTTACATGAAATTTCTGAAATTGCACTATTACCCGACATCACGTGATCACGTGCCATTTGTGATAAAACTTTACTAGAAACATGCCATTTGTGGTAAATATACCACAAACTCACGGGAACAACACAAACAACAGAACACAAGCAGCTATAGTTTACAATGCTCTTGGGCTTATTTACAAGCCCCTTGCACTGTCGGTGTGTCACTTTTTATGACGCTCTGGCAGCGCAGAGTGCAGACCCATATCTACGAGGCCATGCAAAGCCACTTTGCGTGGCTTTGCATGGCCTTGTAGATAAGGTGTATGGCAACGCATCGCAAGTCGATGCGTTGCTCTACACTGTGTCAGGGAGGCGCTCCATGGGGAGTTGCGGTGGGTGTTCCTATGCAACATCCACGGATTTTGATGTATTCCCAGAGTTAAAAGGATCTGTATATGTGGGAATGTGTCAAAACTGTACACCTCCCCAGGGCAGGCGTAACGAAGAGAAATATCTTAATTTCTCCCCGTTTTTTCCTCCTTCTATGTGCTCTACATTTTGCACCACACATAGAAAGCGTAAATGCCTCCATGGATTGTTTTTGTGTAGGAAGGTGTCCCTTCCTGCGCAAAAACAATCCTGCCAACATCGCAGACACCCTTGCACCTTCACCCTTGCACCATAGTGCAAGGAGGCCTGCGTTGGCTCTAGGCACCAAATTGTGCGCCGGCGCTGGCTGAAAGGGCAGGAATGCACCGTATCTCGTAAATATGGTAATTCCTTCCCTTTCGATTTGGCGTTGGGCAACGCAGCAAAAAGACTTGCGGTGTGGCCCTACACCCAATCATTGTAAATGAGGCCCTTTGTTTTTTGCACTATTTTTTTTTGCATTGAATGAATCTTCATTGAAAGTGGATGCAAGAATGCATCTCACACTCAAATATGGTGCCAAATTCCGTTTTCACATTTTTTTTATTTTTTATTAACTCTTTTTTATTTTAATAAAGAACTACAGGCATGACAGTGAATCACAGTTTGTTAATCACATTACAATACCATCACATTGTTGTTGGTTACATCCAGAAGTAACGACATTAATACAATCATCTACGGTTATGGCGCCACTATTCTAGCCATTCTGAGCGACATACCAGCTCATCTTCTCTGGCCCTTGGGGATGTACAGATTTCTCCCTGATAAGTGTTACAACTACCCCAAATGTGCGTTCATTTGTTAGGGCACCCTCTCGCTTCATAGACTGTTTTTTCGGTGACCATACATCAGTCCATGTCTTTACGCCAGTCAGAAGCTCTTGGCGGCTCCTGGGCCTTCCATAGTCTTACTATGTTTCGTTTCGCTACCATTAGACCCAGAGTCACCCACACTCTCTCTTTGGAGGTCAGATCAGTTGGGCCCCAGACATTTAACATGACCAGTTTAATGCTGCAGTCAACTCGTTGCCCCAATATAGTTTCCATAGTTTGCACAATCTTACCCCAATAAGTCTGAATAGCTGCGCACTCCCACAGTGTGTGTATAAAAGTGCCCAACTGCCCACAGTGCCTCGCACAACTATCGTAAGTGCTATACCCCATTCGGGCCAGGACCAATCCAGAGAGATACGCTCTGTGCAGGATTTTAAGTTGTACTAGTCGCAGCCTGGAGGCTATGGCGACCTCACGCGGGGATGCCACAGCTGCTTGCCATTCCTCATCATCTAGACCCGCTACATCATGGTCCCACTTTGCTCGCAACTGGACCAGGGGATCAGGCAAATTATTTATTAGTTTTTTATAGATGAGCGATACGGCCTTCTCCGGAAGGTATCCATCCAGAATTCTATTCTCCAGGGGTGAAGCCTCCGGAAGCAACGTCCCTTTGGGGAGCGCCGCCAATAAGGCATGTCTGATTTGTAGATACCTAAAGCGCTCGGATCCCGCCATTTCATATTCTTGCTGCAACTGTTCGAACGGAATAACGTCTCCCAATTTCCACATGTCTCCCACGTTATGAATGCCAATAAGGTCCCATTTGTCAAAACCCTTTGAGCGGATCAAACAGCCCAATTGGTGGCATCGCCACAGTGGTGTGGTCAAGGTGATCTTGTCCTCCCATCCCAAACTTTTCGTTGCCGCTTTCCACACTTGCACCGCGTGCCCCGTTGGACCAGTTAAGTCAGGGCTGGGCGAGCGGGTGTAGAGCACCCCCTCAAAATTTCCACCAAGGAGAAGACATCTATCTATTTGGAAAGCCGGGTCGTCTTGGGGTTTGTACATACATTGGTTGATGGCCGCGAGGTGAGATGCCCCGTTTTCACATTTTTAATAATTATGTGTGATGTTGTGAAATTGTTCTGGTGTATTATTGCATTCCCAACCTGACTGTTGGACTTTGGGGTATGAATAACATGTTAATATTCCATGTGTAACCCACTCCAAGCAGAATGTGCAATTTTTTTCCCCAGTATATATTTAGACAGATTTATCTGGTGAAATTTGTTCAAAGAAAAGCATTAACTTTTAAGACCACTTGAATCCCGAATCGAGCACAAAGTCACATTATACATTCCTATGTGGCCAAGAGTGCCTTCAATGCGAGCTTCCGTAGGAAGGTCTCCTCTACAGAAAAAACAAGCATTTGCCATGCAATATGTCTCGCATTTGCAAGAATTTGAGCAATTGGCATTGTAAATGACAATGCCTTTTATTTACGTATTGGTTTTTAAAACATAAATAAAGGCATTGTCATTTACAATGCCAACAGCTTAAACTCTCGCAAATGCGAGACCTATTGCATTGCAAATGCTTGTTTTATTTAAGACTTAGCGTAGATCCGGCTCCAGAGAAAAGTAAAGATTTACAGAGATCACTTTTAAAGCAGCATCATTAGCACCTCACCCTTGGGATTCTGTGCATAATAACTATTTATAGCACTTAGTCCCACGTTTGTTGTAATAGGTAATCACTGTAAATGAAAGGTGTTGATGGTATTCTAATAAAGGTTATCTGCCTCACAAGGATAGAAGGCTGCGTTGGTCCTGTTGAATTCAAACCCGGGATCTGTACGTGACAGCACACATCAGCGACAAGCTAAACCTTGCTGTTAGCTTACCAGTGCTTAATTTGAGCCTGTGCTTTCCGGTGCTGAGCACCAGCACTTAATTGGTTTCCCGTGCTCGGCACCGGCACCTAATTGTCAACACCACACTTAAAGCAGTCTGCCACAAGGTGGCGCTGCTCATGTAATTTAGAGATGAGCAGTATAAAAGTTGTTTAGGAAAACAATATACATTAAAAAATTGCTAATACCTGCCTCCCCAGCCATTCCTTTAGCTTTGGGGACCTGGAATAATCTGAACTGTCGCATTTACATGCGAGAGAGATGGTTAGTAGTTGTTTTGGCAGCGATGACAAGGGCGATGGGTGGTGCAAACGGCAGTGGCCTCCTGGTCAGAGCCCTGGCACTTAATACTTTACAAATTAAGCACTGTAGCTTACATATAACAAACAGCACAGTGTATTTGTGGGGGGGCCAGCTGAGACTTGACACTTCTATGTGTGTTCCTTAATGCAGCACACATAGACGTTGCAAAACGTCAATTTTTTTATTGATTGTTAATGTGCAGAAAGGGACACCTTCCTGCACATAAACAATCAAAGGCCTTTTGTTGTTTCTATGTGTGCTGCACAATGCAGCACACATGGAAACAGCAAAAACGAGGAGAAATTAAAATTTCTCCTCATTGCGCCTGTTTAAGACCAGGTTTTTCCTGGTCTTAAACTTGGCACTGCCCCATATTTAAGCCACACTTGTAAATATGGGGCAGAATAAAAATGAATGGGTGTTGTGGTGGAACGCCCACCGTAACACCCGTTGCCCACCCCTTTCACGCTACGTATAGCGTGAAAGGGGGCCTTAACGCTGCCTTGTAAATAAGGCGAAGCACTTATCGCCACAGGAATGTCACTAAAAGTGACGTTCCTGTGGTGATAGGGGTTTGTAAATATGCCCCTTGATCTTCTAACTCCTTGCAGGTGAGTAAAGTACCTTTCTCATGTCTCTAAGATTACTGCTGCAACCATAGAATATGATTCACAGATTGCTGGACTCCAGCTCTAGAAAATGGTTCTAGGTTCCACTTGACAAGGATGTGATTGCAAATATACTCAGAGGCTGCCAAGATGTCTCTTCTGCACCTCTGTGCCTTACAAAGTATTGGCTTTCACATCCTTGGGGAGTGTCAGGATAATAGGTAATTTAAACACACAAAAGGTGATGGGAGGATTACTTGCAATCTATCTAACCACTAGCAATTGCTCGGAGTAGCGTCCTATGCCATCGTTCTTTTGCTCACCATGCCACCTCAGTTTGAACTCAGCCATATGCAAATCAGTCTTGACCCTCCTCCTCATGGAAACAGTCCAGCCCGAACTTCAAGGTCAGGTCCTCACCGAAATGGAACACAAGCAACCTAGGACCAGTTTTGCCCTGATAACCGTACATCAGCCAGGTATAGCTTGGTTCCAGTGGCACAGGAAGCACATGACCCACATGTGGGCATACACTTGCCACTTAGGGTGGTACATCAAACACACAAAAGGTGATGGGAGGAATTCTTCAATTTTTTCATACCACTGGCAATCTCTTGGGGTAACATCCCAACCCATTGTGCAGCCCAGATGTGAGACCCTAGCTCACTATGCCACTGGCACCAAGCTACACCCAACTGTAGAGCCCCAATCAGGGTGAAACTGGTCTTGGGTTGCTTGTGTTTGGTTCAGGGAGGGCCTGGCATGGCAGCTTGGGCTGGACCAAGAGTGCCTTCAATGTGAACCCTTTGTATTTGAGCAGGGTCAAGACTGATTTGCATATAGCTGGATCTAATCTGAAATGGCAGGGTGGACAAAAGAACAATGGGTTGGAATGCTACCTGAGTGATTGCCAGTCGTTAGACTTATTGCAAGCATCCTCCCATCACCTTTTGTGTGCTTGATGTACTGCACTAAGTGGCCAAGGGTATGCCAGACGTGGGTCCTTTGCTCACTTTGCCACAGGAACCAAGCTAAACCCGACTGGTCTAGGGTTGCTTGTGTTCTGGTTTAGAGAGAGGGCCTGGCATGGCAGTTTTGGGCTGGACTGTTCCTATTGGAGCAGGTTCAAAAGACTGATCTGCACATAACTGGGTCTAATCTGAAGTGGCAAGGTGGACAAAAGAACAATGGGGTTGGAATGCCACCTTGAGCGACTGCTAGGGGTTAAACTTATTGCAAGCATCCTCCCATCATCTTTTGTGTGTTTGAGGATAATAGGTAATGCCATAGTGCAAACGAGAAAAGAAGCCGGCCCAATGAGCATGACAAGCAATGGCATATTTCATTGAGATTAAATATAATACATTATTATGATCAGTCTATACACTGATCTTATATGTGGCCTTTTCTAAGTAATGAAGCCAGGGAGTGAAGGCTCCGTTAATTGCCAACAATTCCCTATCATATATATTGTAATTTCATTCTGTACCGGTCATGTTACATCATTAGTAGGTCACAGGATAAAGGGGTTCAATGACAGGATTTCTCTGTGAAAAAAAAACCCTAATGCAAAGGACGAGGGATTAATCTCTACTATAAAAGGAAGCTTAATGTGTCAATGAATATGAAAGGGAACTGTTGCAAATGGTTACTGTAAGGCTGAAAAGGCTGTTTCTGGTTTTTCAACCCACTTGAATAAGATTGAATACAATTTCTTTTTCAGTCAAATTAACAATGGTTCGAATAATGGTGGAGAATTCTTGATGAAAATTGGCAAATCTAACAAATGTTGGAATTGCCTTGACACTATTAAAACAATGCCATTCTATGACAACTTGTACCTTTGAGTTACTCATATCAATTCCCTTTTTTAAATATTTAAAATCCTAAAAAATTGGTCTCATAAACTTAAAAAATATATTTATCTAACTTGGGTTAGAGAGGGTGTCTTCTTAGCCCTGTGAGCACCTTGTTAACATGTTTTCCATATTTTTGTAAGGGAATAGATGAGGATATTATCCAAGTATAGTACAGTGAAGGTATCCAGTAGGTCTCTACAAATGTCAGACACAAAGTGGTGGAACAAACCTGAGTACTGCATAGACCAAATGCCATGATGAGATATTAATACTGTCCATTGTGTATTGAATGCTGTCTTCCACTCATCTTCTTCTTGAATACTTACCAAATTGTAGACACCTCTTAAATCAAGTTTAAAAAACAATTCGGGTGATTTCATTTGTTCCAATTATACAGAAATGAGAGAAAGTGGATAGCAAATTCATATGGTAATAGAGTTTAATTTGCAGTCATCAATTCGCAGCTGGTATTCCCCATTCACAATAAGTATAAAAAGATGGAGCATGTTTAATGAAACCCTTGTCCACGTTTTCTTTCAAATACTGATTTAGTACTTCACCCCCCTTCACTGTGGAGATAAATCAGACCATGGGGAATGGATACTGTTGGGATAAGATCAATCACAAAATCATAGTCTCAATGAGGAGGAAGAGTATCTGACACCTCCTTACTAAAAATCAGCAGATACAGTGGGAACCAATTCCAACTTGAAGATGACTTCTTTCAGTTCCATTGCAGTGTGTTGGAGGGCACAGCTCTTCAATTTCCAAGTCTGTGAGTTCTGAAGCGTCGGATAACAATGCTTCAAACAATAGGGTCATAAACAATGATTTGCTAGGTTCTTGTCAGTCAATGAGCAGTTTATGCTACCTCAACCAAGAGGTTCTGAGTCCTGTGGTAAAAATCAGGAGAGTTGATAATGTTAAAGTGAACAGTTTCAACATGCCAACAATAAGTACTTATCTGGAGATAATCTCATTAATTCAAGGTATTTCAAGTACAATGCTGTTTAACCAATAAATGTCATGAAATAATGTATAATTATGTATGGTCCAAGATTTGTTCACTGCAATCTGTCTAGAACTATAATACCCAAAGTTAGGTGATTCATTAGCGAAAGATTTGATGAGGACAAACCGTGGGATTATACAAGGAGTACAAGGAGGTAGTTTTGTATCCACTGGGCTTACAGCATGATAATCAGAAACGTCAATTTCTATGGTTCCAATGGAAACAAAATTACCTCCTGGAAATGAAAAATATTGTTGTGGCCAAGATAAAGTGACACGTATTAAAAAATCGCTTGAGTTGAAGCTTAAGCTGATCAAGAAAATGTCATTTCATTTTTTGTGTTTAAACATCATTATATGTGGAATTCCTTTGAATTAATGAAGTTATTTTCTAAACGTATGACCTCAGAACCTGTCATTCTGATTCTAATTAGGTAGTGATTGGAAGGAGCTCTACAATTTATGTGATCATGCAGTTGGTTCCTCAAGGGTTTTCTTTTGTATTTTCATCAAACTTATCTGAAGATGTCTAGTCTCCTCTTGTACTGACTCAGATGTGAGGGAAGTGTGATAGATTCACTTGATATTCTTTGTTTCCTCATTAGCCTCACTGAGAATGGTACTTTGTACATGAAAGGCATGCTCTATAAAACTGCTAGAGGATCCCAAATCCACCAAAGCATGGAGGACAGTTGGACCACCAGGAGTGATTAGAAGCACTTGAAGGAACAAATTAGATCCTGGAGAGACAGACTAGCATCGCAAACACTTGCTCTAGGCTTGTCTGTGAAATACAATGCTGATGACTTGACAATATTTATACCAATAAACAACACCTGCAAGCTAACTGTAATTAAACAACAACACATAATCAAATCACTTAATAATCCTCTATTCATTGTTATCTCTGTCAAAGGGGTAAGGGCATTGTGATGTGAAATCTCACCTGTAAAATGATGTACAAGATTTGTAATTCATCTGTTTCACTAAGGGTAGGGTCATAAGTATTGCAGTTGATGTGCAAGTTATGGTTAGCTTGGCTGTTGTACAAGTTATGGATTGTGCTCCTAACCATAACTTGTGAATTTCAGTGTTTTTTTAATTTATTTTGTAACTATAACTGTACTTTCACTGCCTTTTTTTAGGCAACTTTCTGAGTTTTAAAAAAATACATTGATGTGTTCTCACCAAGGCTAACCATAATTTATATTCACTGAAAACCCACATAGTTAGAAAGTGAGTTATAATTCTGACTCAATCTCATCAAACCTCTGAAATCTGCTAGTTAATAATGCACACAACACATGCCATGACTCACTCTACCCACTATGGCAGGAAGATGTTCTATTGATTGTGCTTTTGTTTGTTTTTGTGCCTTTGCCCAATTGGTGTTTTGGTCTACAAAGGAGTTCCGTAGGGTAGAGAGTAATTCCTTTAGAATAATAGTGATTTACAAAAAACAAGCAATTCTTTATATCAAACACACAACACAGATTATTGAATTCATAAGTATATTTATCTTTTATATATATCTTTTTTTATGAAAAACAGACTGTCATACAGTTACTATGAACAAAGTGAATGGTTAATAAGTGATTGAAGTGACTTGGGGTGACAAAGGTGAAAAAACTGTCAGCCAAAACATACAAACATAAATCACAAAACATAGATAAGAGTATATGTATAAATCTCTGTCCAGATATCTAGTTCCAGTAGTAACCCGAAATTTCAGCTTTTTATGGTTACGCTGTCTGAGGACATGAGTGAAAAATACGTCGACGTTTCGACCCAAGTGTCTGACTTATAGGGGCATCACGTATTGTCTTTATCAGGACAACATGAAACAAAGTTTGACAGCCGGGAAGTAGTAAAATGGACTCCTCCAATCCTGGATGGAGTAAAGGTAGCAGTCTTGTCAGGGCCTCAAAAATTATGTGTCATTCCACATTTTTGTGAAAATTATGTGTTAAAGGCAACAGGTTTTTAAGGATACATTGTAATTGCACTGTGCTAAAACCTGAAGGAAAGTAATTTGTTACATGGATCCCCACAGATTACTGTAGTAGGCAAGAGTTTTGGTGTTGGTGACCCACCCAAACATACAGTGGAGATAGAAAATTTTAACTACGATATCCTTATTAGGCTCTCTTAGGAGTAATTTTATGTTGTTCTGACAACTATAATTTTGTACATATCACAAATGTTCTTATGGTATATTGAATGGCTGTCTTATGGGAAAGCATGCCCAATACAGTAGATCTGAGTTGGTTATGGTGACAAGCTGATAATAAAGGTCATAGGCCTGATTGTTTGCCTGGTGCTATTTAAAAGCTGTTTGTGATGGCATACAAAGCCTAAATGGAATGCCATATAACATAAGGGGTATACGTACCATTCAAGGAAAAGAAATACCTGTTGAAATGACAGAGAAGAAGAGACACGAAGTAAGAATTACGTGTATGCGTGACCATCATCATGTTAGTCTCCCTCTGTCTGCTACTGAGGTAGCACTTAGCACATAGCACATACCATAGAGGAGGAACTTGTCTGCCGCCACCTGCCATAACCCCGTGAGCCGCAAACCAGGAGGCCAAGCCAGGAAACTGCATACCGCACCTCAGTGGCAGATGGTCCAGACGGCCTTGGCACAGGCAGTCCAGGTAGCACAGGCAACTCCCAGCAGGCACTCCAGTGCATCCAGCAGCAGCGTGTGGCTAGTGAGTAGCACCGCATCGTGCAGCCAGCCATAATCCACAAGACACTAGCCAGAAGCCACTAGCCAGGCGTGCCGCCCCGGGAGCCAGGAGCTTAGCGCTGTGAGTCTGGGTGCCTGCGTTTTCTGTGTCCCCAGTTGGGCACTGGGTGAAGGGCCAACCAGGCAAGGGAGGCTTTCTGAGGGGAAAGCGGCCAATGAACAAATGCAGAGTGCCCCACTGCAGAGCAGTGCAGTCAAATCGACCAAGGTGGAAAAGGCAGTAGAAGCCATAGGTGCCAGTCATAAGAAGGAGGCAAGTAGGAGGCAATCACAAAAGGCCTCAAGGGTCCAGCATCAAAGAGGCAACGCAGGAAGTGTGCAATGGGTATTAGACCTCGTCGCGACAGGTGTGAGACCCGGGGTGCAGAAGGGGCCAGCCTAGGTACCAGTGCAGCTTGAACTACTAAGTGCTCCCGCTCTTCCCCACCCTCTGCTACCAAGCGACAGCAGAGTCACTTTGCTGTGTAGTATTGAACATGGAAAGGCGTAGACCAGTGGACTCTGCCAATAGTTGCAAAATTGTTTGAAATCATCCTACGACTGGGTCAGCGCATTTGCGCGTAGGCAGCGTACCAGTTCAGAGCTAAAGTAAAAACCAAAATTCAAGCGGAACCGCAAGGAATTCTCACAGATAATCCACATTTGCATAATGGGGACGAAAAAGTAATCCATCATGAAAGGGATAACAATAGAGAAGGCGCCCAAGAACTCTCCCTGTAAGCCATAAGTTCCCACATGCACTATATGTCCACCAGAATCTGACTCGGTGCAGGCCAACGCAACTGGACAGGCGCCATCGGTTATCGAAGATACAAGATGTTGTGGGGAAGATTAACAAAGCAAAATCACAACAAGTAAACTACACAAAAAGGCAGGTCGAGCATACCAAACCGGCTTCCTCCACTCCACTAACGACAGAGGAAGGCTGTGCTCCTTTGATATACTCAATTGCCCAGGCCAAGACTGATACCTGGACAAGACAGGCTAACAGACCAAATACCAACCATAAATGGAAACTTCACTGGTCCAGGGGAATTTTGAGTGGTTAGCTTAGGATAACACCTCGGAGGAGCACAATACCTTCAAAGCGCATGCTCCAAGACACTGTGGATGCCCTCAATTTTCACTCAGGAACATTGGTGACCCAAATAGAACTGTTAAACATGTTGGCTGTCTTTGTCCCCAGCATCAATGCCAAATTGGAGAACCATATTTTTAGAAAGGTAGAATCCTTCTGCATGGTTACCCCCACTTTTTGCCTGGTGCTGTGATGGTTTCTGACTAGTCTGACTGGGATCCTACTAATCAGGACCCCAGTCTCTGTGCTTTCTCCCCTAAATTGGTTTGGTAAGTACTTAGGTACATCCCAGATTGGACACTGGTGTAACCTTATCAGTCCCTAGTATATGGTACCAAGGTACCAAGGGCATAGGTACAACAGGGGTCCTCCATGGGCTGAAGCATGTATTATGCCACCCATGGGAGACCGCCCAAACTGTAACTACAGGCCTGCCACTGCAGCCTGTGTAAGCTGGTGCTAGCACCACTTATGAAAGATATAGGTTTCCCTATATCTAAGGTCACTGCACTTAAAACCTATAAGTCACCCCTAAGGCAGGCCTTTCAATCCTGAAGACAGGGTGCCCAGTTCTAAGTGTGAGGGTGCCCCTGCATGAGCACGACACCCCTACAGCCTACGGAGTCCATTCTCCCGGGTTGTAAGTGAGACAGCCATATCACATATAGAGGGGCACTGTGTCATTACGCGGTGACCTTGACTAAACTGGCTGTAACGAACCCTGTCATGTTTGGTATAAAAAATATTGGAATCATACCCGCACACCATAAACGGTGCGGGAGGTTTGATTCCATGCACCGTAAAGCTCCTTTGGGAGGCCCTCTGTGCTCCCAGTACCAGTCTTACAGACCCGGACGGCAAGCTAGGGCTGCTGCCGGCCAGAGACACGTTTCTGCCCTCCTGCTGCTGAGCAAGCTCGGGCAGGGGAATGCAGAACATTAGTTATCCTGTCACAGGGAGGTGTGACCACCTCCCAGACAGGGTTTAGTATATTGGGGCAGGGTGGGGGCGCTTGCCAGTGCCACATAGTCTGCGTGCAGGGCACACTTGTTGCCCTCCATTGATAGTCCTGTTCAAACCAGTTCAGGGAGCTGTCTGGTGCAAAACTGGACAAAGGACAGGGGAGTATCCTCCCCCTTGTCCAGCCCCTCCTTAGGGAGGAACCCCTGAATCGTCACTACCCTTTCCTTAGGGTACTTAAGGGCTTACCTGAGGGTGGGTCCCTAGATTCGTTGTGGGACAAGATTCATTTCAGACACCACTTCTTCTTCAACCGTCTGGGCACTCTGGACTTTGCTGGACTTCGCTCTGGGTATCAAGGCTGCAACCTGGAAGACTCCTGCTGCTCCTGATTTCGTCGCCCTGCTCGTCTGCTGCAATGTCCGTGCCTGTGCACCATACAGGAATCTTCCAAGGCCTGTGTGCATCCAAGACACCTGAAGGGCTCTCCCTTGAAGTGAAGGAGTCACTTCCCTGCATTCGCAGGCACCGCAACTATGTCGACCGGTCTGCTGATCCTGAGCTTCCATGGACTCCAAAAGGCTCAGCAACACAGGTGGTGTTCTTCACATCTCTCGAGGCCTGCCCTGTCCTCTCACCGAGTTTGAGGCCAGTACCCCTCGTCGGAGCCATAGGAACCGAACCCCTGTGCACCGCATCGACTTGCAGTTGCAAAGGCTTGTTGGCTTCCTTCAACCAAGATCTTTGGGCTCCAAGTAGCCCCAACCTCAAGCATCTCCTGTGACCAAGATCTTTATCCTCACTGCATCACTTGCACCGTGGGCCTACATCTTTGGTGAGCTGCTCAAGGTCCTCTCGCGACTCCAGTGCCTCCGGCCTGAGGGTAATCTTTGAATTATTTGGGTTCGCCTGACTGCTCGGGGTCTGCCCTGACTCCCCTGCTTGTGGTGAGTCTCCTGGACCTTGCTGGTCCCGACACCGCTGATTCCACGCCGTCACGCGAGCCACAGAGAATCAGAAATTTACTATTGGGATAATACAGAATGAAGCATTATTTCCAGACTTAAGGTCCAAATACCAGATGGACTTCTACAGATGGTTTCTCTACCAATCTTTTAAATAACAACATTGGGATTACCTCTTCTTAAAATAAAGACAAATCGTCCATCTGTTTATCACAAAAGAAGTAGAACAACGCTTACAGCTTTCAAGACAGGAGGCGAAACATTGTCTTTATCTGCCTTGAAGAAGTCTGAGAGGACTAAACGAGTTGGCTACGGTTTTATCTATTGTGAAGAAGAAGTCACGAATAAAGGGATTGGAAACACACCTGCTGAATCAATGTCATATTTAATTGTGTGGCTAAAGAATATTAATGAATGAAAAACTAATTTATGAATTGTACTGCATTTGTGAATAATTGCAATTAAGGGTGCTGGATCATTCAGGTTTTTATATTATTGAGGGATCCTTGTGGTCCCAGGAGACTTAGGGGTTTGAGTCTCAGGTCCTGAACACCTTATGACTTTCTTTTGAAACATTATCTTACAACTAGATAAGTGCAGTCCCATTTGCCTCAATCCCCTAGAAAAATATTTTTGGTCCTGACATTGCACCTTCTTCAACTTCCACGTTGGTTGCAGTTGCCAAGGCTTGTTGGTGCTCCTGCCGGACACCATCCCCTCAACTCTCAACATCCAACTTGGGACAGCTCATATATGGCTCCTTGTCTTCCACAGCATCACCTGGTCCACACTGCTGCAGTTTTAAGGTCACCGTCAGCTTCCTTGCAACACTTGACATCGGTGGGCATTCGTCTTCCGTGCCTCCTGGTCACTCCTAAGTGGCATAGACTCTGTCCCCTCTGCTTGCAGGTTCTACACATCTTGAATACATCTTTGGGTTCCACCGGACACTTTCGCCTTCTCCAGCAGCGGCATCTTCCTGAAGTCCTCCATTGGGTTCGACTGCGGTCTCCGACGCCACTTTACACCTATGCACCCGGTGTCCCTGCTGTAGGTATCCTGGTTCATAGGGTATCCACGGGTAGGGTGGCTCTCCAACCTTCTGTCTTCAACTGGGTTTCTTTACGGTCCACTCGGAAGGGTCCTTCCTCTTTAAAATTGCAACCGCGACTTACCCATTGCCTTGCATTGATTACGGGGTCGTGTACCCACTCTGCACCCGGCCTCCGCGGTACTTCTGGTTACTTACCTTGGGTGGTTCCTTGGGTCCCCGGCACTTCTACGTCTTCTGGGTATAGTCTTGACTCGAGTCGTTGTTCGCATACCACTATTTTAGCATATGGTTTGGTCTCCCCTTGGTGACCACTGTGTATTACCTGTTTCTATGGAAAAGTATTGTGTGCATTGTGTATATCTCCTGCTAGGAGATATGTGTATGTGTTAGTGAGTGTCTTATAATAAATACATATTTTTATAAATACAGTGGGGCATATGTACAAGAACTGCCGCTAACTAACGCTAACGCTAGTTAGCAGCAGTTTTCTTAACGCGGCCTATCACCAAAAACTATCGCCCTGTTAGCGATGATTTACAATACGTCACTACATGGCGATAGTTTCAGGTAGCTGCGGTGAAAACTGCTGGTAACACTAGCATGAAGGCGATACAAATTCTGATGTTAGCGGGCGAAAACTGACAAAAGGCCCATTAGCGGCAAAAAAACCTCACGTTAGTCGGCCCAACGTGACTTTTTTTGCCTCTAGAGGCAAAAATTGCCTATAAGTCCACCTCCAATGAAAAATAGGAAATAAAACCAATGGAATGCAGAATGGAGCAGACAGGGCTAAGTGCAGCACAGATCTACACCCCCCTAAGCCCTCCAACAGCCAGGATGACCAGCCAGAGTCCCACTGGAAGAGGAAATTCAGGGCCACATCTATGAAAAGAGGCGCATCGCTGTGCCAAACCAGTGATGCATCACTTTTCATTGCACACTTATGCAAACCCATGGCATCAAAAATCTTGAAAGCGCAGACAGTCCCCGGGTCCCGGAGACCCCGCTGGGGCTGCGTCTGGGACCCGGAGTGGGATGCGGAGGTGCTGTGGAGTTGCTGGGCCGTGGCGGTAGACATTGAGGTGCGGCAATAGCCCTTACCTGGTGGTGACATCTGGCAGGTCGCATGGAGACACGTTGCTGACCTGTGTGAGAAGACCGCCTTGTCCCCTTGGAGCTGCGCACCAACGAAGGGAGGTCTGCATCACATACTATGATCCACCACTACCCCAGGGTGCACGAAGGAGATTATCACTGGTGTGCCGTGCCTCTCTGCATCACAGGCCGTAGGATGTTGTACTGGCTGGACCCTGTGGAGGGTGAGGCTCCTGAGCTGTACCAAACATGTGTGGCGGGAGCGCTGCAACTTTGCGCCTAAGGGGGCCCTGTTGCCACACCTACATTGGGAGGTTCCCCAGCGGACTTGGCAGTGACTGCTGTACCCAGGCTTGTGAAATCCCACCTGGCTGAGGCTCCTGCTGGCTGAGTCACAGATTTGGAGAGAGTGCAGTGCATTGAGCCCTGGTGTCTGTGTCCAGGTGAGGAGAAGGTGGGACACGTAGCAGAGGAGGCCTGGGGGAGTCGGGCCCAGGCCTAGCGCCTATGGGTGACACACACCATGCCCGGAGCAAGCCCTGTGCTGCGGCTGACCTACATCACTGAGGACACCGCACAAGACTGGTGGTGGACTCCAATAACTTGCTCAATTCGCTGAGAACGGCCATTGGTGGCAGTGGGTGCCTGGGGCACTGGTGCCGGTTCTGGCCAAGGCCCTTGGGTATGCAGTTTGATCCACTGTTACTCGCTGGGGAACTGGGGAACACTGAATCTGGTCACCACTGTCAGATCGAAAGAGGCAACCGGGTGGTGCTGCCTTTCCTTGCACCCTTTCAGTTTGCTTTTGGGTGAACAGGGGACTAACCCTTAGTGGATTTCCTTTTTCCACAGCGCTGCACCATCTGGTTGCTGCTGCTGCTGTCCCCATCTGCTGCTGCTGGTTCCTCTGACACAGAGGTCAGGTGTTCGAGTCCTTCCTCCACCCGCAGGCTCCTGCCTGCGCCTCATACCTGGTGGTCCAGTGGTAGAGCGTCACTGCTCTGCAGCTTGACTGCCCTCCTGTCCCTCTCGTCTGCTGTTCCTGTTCATCTTTCGGCTCTTCTCCATTGCTTTCCTACCTATTTCTTTATTTTTTTATCCTTGCTGTGTTTGGCTTTGTTATTCCTGTGCTTTTTTGCAGTTCGTTTTTCCCTATACTCTCCCTCATTGCTGCTGCGAACACCCGCGTCCCCGCCCCCTCCAGTGTCCTTTTCCGCATTTCCCGCCTCACAGCTGACAAGCCCCCCTGCAGCACTACTTAATGGCGGACGCTGTGCGGCCATGCGCAGCGGGCATGCCACTGGTGCGCCGAACGGGCAGCCAAAGGCAAGCCCGTCTGTGTCCGTCTGGCCCTGTACCGTGCCCAGCACCAGGAACCCTGCCTCTCGGACAGTCCACCACTACAACGCCAGCACACTCCTCGCCCTCAACCTTTGACGCCACGCCTCCTGCCATCTAGCATCACCGAAGAATACCCTTGCACCCTGTGCCTGTCGAAATTGCAAATGCACCTTCCACCACATCAGCACACCTGCGCCTCATGCGGCCCAGCCAGCCAACAGCGCACCTGACCGGCTCAACTCCATCCTCCTCAATGTGCGGTCCCTCCACAAATACGCCACAGACATCTGGGACCTCCTCAACGCCACCTCTTCAGACATCGCCTTCTTCACGGAAACCTGGACCAACCTCTGCTCCGGACCAGACATCGCCATCGCCATCCCTGACGGCTACAAAATCAGCCGCAAGGACTACTCCGACAGTCCAGGAGGAGGCATTGCCATCGTCTACAAAAGCACACTCCGACTGACCACACACTCTAATGGCCCAACAATGACCATGGAACACCTCCACTTCCAGATCCGGACCAACCCCAACACCATCCTCTGCGACACCCTCATCTACAGGCCCCCCGGGCCATGGATTCCCATTCACCAATGCCCTTGTAGACCTCATTGCACCCCAGGCTCTCCCATCCACCGACTACATCCTACTCGAAGACCTCAAGTTCCACCTGGACAACCCCAGTGACCAGAACACCACCCCCCTCCTGGGGAACCTTGCCAACATTGGACTCAAGCAGCTAGTCACTGCACCAACCCACATAGCCGGACACACGCTCGAGCACGTCTTCTCCGCCAACGGGAACTTCAACTACAGCCACACCACCGGACTCTCCTGGACCAGCCATTATTGTATACATCACGTCATCACCATGCCCACCATACAACACCCCCATCATCCCCCCTCGCAGCTGGATCAAGGCCACCGAAGAACTTCTTGTCAACTCCCTCTGCACCACCAATCCGCTAATGCTTACAGACAACACCGCGGCGCGTAACCTCCATCTATGGATCCCCAACTGCGCCAACACCCAGGCACCCCTCAAGATAAGACCAGGCAAACAACACTCCAAGAAGGCCAACTGGTTCACTCCCGCCCTCCACTAGTCCAGACGCACATGCAGACGTCTCGAGAAGTGATGGAGCCACAACATCAATCAACTTCGCCACAGAGTCACCCTTGCGCCATGGCGCAAGGGTGCCTGTGTTGGAGCATGGCAGCCATTGTGCGCTAGCGTAGGGGAAAAAGACAGGAGGGCTTATTCATGAGCCCCTTCTGACAGTTTCACCCCACCAGTGTGTCATTTTCTTGACGTACTTGCAGCGTGATTCTTGCAGCACGTTGCGCGGTATTTGCAAAGCGACGCATCTAGGCATATGCATGACCTTGTGAAGCCCTGTGCCACATTACACCTGCATCAGGTATGATGTATGCAGGGTGGGCGTTCCCACGCAACAAAGCCTCAGAGGAGTGGTGCAGTGAAATCCATCAGATTTCACTGCAACAATTGTAGGATGCCACGGCGTCAGTACCTTATGTCTGCCTCATGGCAGGCGTAAGGGTGATGCAGTACCACAGTGATAGGCTGGCCCCATGCATTGCTGGAGTTGTGTCATGCTTGTTACACAACTGCAGCAATGTGTGACTTTAGAGCTGACAGATACGTCAGGATTCCAGTCGTATCTGTCATTAATTGCGACACTGAGCGCTGTACAGTGAATACAGCGCATCCATTGTGTCGCAAGAAGGGCGTAGTGAAAAGTGTTACAACGCTGTTTTGTCACAGCGATGCACACTTTTCATGAATGAGGCTCAGGAATGCGCCCTATCTTATTGATGGTGCGCATTCATGTCCTGTAGTTTTGTCCCAGGGCAGCGCAGCAACATTCCTTGCAGCGCTGTCCAGCACCAAAACCTTCTGAAATGAGGCCCCAAGTGTTTGCACCATTTTTAAGACCAGCTATTTTCTGGTCTAAAAAAAAACTGCCTCTATCTGCAGTTAGAGGCAGTTTTTTTGGTTTTGCACCATACAAGGAATTCCTTGTAAATATCGCAAAGTGGGGTTAGCGGCTGTTTTTGCACGGGAACGCCTACCTTGCATCTCATTTTCGTTAACTCCCACTAACAGCAGTGGCGATCTTAAAAATACACATTTTCACCAGAAAACTGCCGCTAACTGAGATTAGCGGCAACTTATAAATAAGGCGATAAAAAAAAGCCGCCGTAACGTCAAAAAATTGACGGTATGGCAGAGTTAACTCCTTGTACGTATGACCCAGTGTGTGGTTCTTTTTCACTTGATCTATACCTACAAGATTATGTTCTGGTAAAACAAGCTGCTTTACACTCCTTCTGGACTAAGCCTGAAGGCTGCTCTCCACAGCTACCACTTAGAGAGCTTTCTAAGGTTGTCTAAGACCACTAAAATCCCCATAAAGGTTGTCTGGATTGGTGCAAGGTGCCCACTTACATAAGTGTACACCATATACCAAGTCAGCTTCTCACAATATTACTCAAACAACCAAACATTAATGTGACCTGGACTTGAACCCATGCTTGTGCGTCTCCCAAACGTACCTCAATCCCTAATAAATGAAAAAAAATACACTAAACCCCCATCAAGAGAGGCTGATCCAGAGGGGGGTCCCATTCCTCCCCTGGATTTTATTTATTCAGCGCAATGCTGTGACAACTGAGTGTTTTGGTGGTCTTTTAATAATTAGTCTACAGAGTCACACTCGGGAATCCATGCTGCAGTATATCATAGCCAACAGACCTAGATGATAAGCCACTCCTGAAGATCTCAATAACCCCAGTTAATAATTGTCTTACCATTAAGAGCACACTAGACAAAACGGGTTTGCTGGCTGCAAGTCACTCGGGTTCTGCCCAAACTAATAGCATTTCAGGCGAAACTGGGAACAGAACTTCACCAGAAGCCATAAATAAGATCCAATACCTAACTAAAAGGCAACACAAATGCTTGCACAAGAGAGAGCAGAAACAAACTCCCAACCATATCCAAGAACTGAGCTTGGGATGGTGAGTCACTTCAACCTAAAAAGAAGTATAACATTTGTATAAAGGGCAATTATTTGCCTAAAAATCTTGCCATTGTCAAAGCATCGTCACAGTCCACAATACATAGTTTCTGTAGGCTGGGTCTGGTGGCTTAGTGGACTAATGCATCCACTGTAGGAACCTGTGTTTGACCTCATGGCTACAGGTTCAAATCCCAGTGGGTTCACTCAGCCTTTCATCCTTCTGAGGTCATTAAAATGAGTGCCGTTGGGTAACAATAAACATCTTTTATTCAGCATCAAGATACCATTCTGGGTGAACGTGCGATTTACAAATACATGTTATGTTAAGACGTTCAGTCAAACATTATTCAACATAACACTAGCATCAATAGTAATCTTGAAACCATCTTACGACCAGCAAAAAAAGAAGCAAAGTTAACCCCCTGGGTGCCTGCCAATGAAACAATGAGTTTACGTAGTGAAGAATCCCATAGCAAAGGAGTGTACCGAAATGGGCTGGAGACTTGCCAAGTTAAAAGCCCGCCTACCTGTGTTTAAACAGAGATCTCTAAAAGAGTGTCAAATCAGATGTTCCGCCTTCTACTTATACATTTACAATTGACTCATCAACTTTAATGTCGGTGGAGGCTAACTACTCGGGACAAACGAGGAGCCCCCTGATCCCACTTGGTCAGTCCAGAAATGGAAACATCGACAGTCCAGCTCCCCACCAAGTCAAAAGGAAGGGGTATAAGGTATTTCCTCCATAAAAAGCTTACAAACACTCCTCATCCCTAATTACAGTTCCATCGGGCCCAATGACGTTTTGAATCGTAGAAAAATTATCAAATTGTTTAAAAGCATCAAAGAGCTTCAATTCATTGAGTCCTCAAATATCAACCACATCAAATGTTTACCACAGATGGGACCCCAGGGAGTAGAACCCACCCCAGAAAACTAGTGCATCGACGAGATAGGAGCAGCCATTCTCATGAAGAATGACCTCTTCTCATCCTGGGGTATAACCCTCACCACACACCTAGAGGACGCATAGCCAACAGTTTTGTTGAAAGGTCCCACTCTGCCAATAGCTAGACCCCTTCTAAATGAGAGGTGGTCCCCAGTGTTTTCCATACTGAAAAACCCAATCAGAAAACCCATAACATGAATTGAAAAGGGAAATAGCGCTAGAGGACTCAAATGTCAAACATTGACGTGTCTCTAGCAAAGATCAAGAATGGAGTTGGCTCCCTGTTGCCCTCCATGAGCAACCGAGCAAATGAATTAAGGCTCACAAAATGGACACCTCAAGCACGGACATCTGTGCTGAATCCCTACGAGTCTGTTCCTGGAATGTAAACGGATTGAAGAGCAAGACCCACTACGACCAATTCATAAATTGCTGGAAGAATTCTAATGTCTTATTCTTGCAAGAAACATTGGCCTTAGACTCAGTACCATTAATAGGTTTTTGCGAGTTCTACAATTTTGCCAGAAAAGTTAAGGCTAAAGGACAGCCAAAGGGTGGTCTCTCAACATTCATAGTAATAGATACTAAGGCCAAGACAACTACACTGAAGCTAAATCTTCCCTGGATATTGGGGATAAAACTCAAAAAATTGTTCTGCAGAAACCAAAAATTCTTTAAATATATTGAATATCTATATAAACCCTGCCCTCAGTGAAAAAAGAGAAATAGCAAAATAGTTGCAGACTCTGTCGACCATCCTGAAGGCCAGCCACAAGCAAGTGGAATCCACCATTTCAGGTGATTTCAATATGAACTTTCTATTTTTCCCAAATTACGTTGACCAAATTGACTCTGACAAGGAAGCATTCATACAAGAGGCCACTAAAGAAGTCTAAACCCAACAAACTTAGGGGCATATTATCAAGAACGGCGTTAAAATTATCGCCGCTTTAGCCCATGCTCTGGTGTTGACACCAGAACATGGGCTTCTATTGGAATTCTCAAGGGCATATTATCAAGCCCATTATCGCTGCTTTAGCTGCAGTTTTCTGCCGCTAAAGCGGCGATAATTTTAATGCTGTTTTTTGATAATATGCCCCTTGGTGAGGAGAATCTCACAGCATGTGAGGCCATTGGCCAAAGGACATTTCCACCGGCAAATACCTTCATTACTGGCAATACGGGTTTTACCAAAGACTTTACCAGGGCCACACGTGGACTATACAGTTCAATAACCTCCTTCAAAATAGACCTGTGCCCAGAAAGCGATCATTGTCCACAAGTAACAGTGTTGTGCACTGGGACATATGGGCATATTCTCAAGGACCCATCGCTGAGTTAACGGCACTTCATCGCAGCCAAAGTCGAGATAAATGTATTGCAACATTCACAAGCTGGTGCTAACAGCCTATAACACCAGTTTACCTGCGAAAGCATCCTCAAAAAACATCGCCACAGATGACCCCTGCAACTATCGCTAATGAGATGCAGAGTAGGCGTTCCCAAGCAAAAACCCGCGACAACACTACACCTCAACATTCTCAATGACCAGCCCGATCAGCGATGAGACCACAAAACAGGCGATAAGGTGCGTTAGCAGCAGGAATCTAACACCTGCCCTGACCTGGTGCAAAATCGGAGCACAGCCTGCACCACAAAATGGAGCCCAGCCCAAAGCCACACCTGAAGGGCAACAGATGCCATGGAGCCACTGAACATGCGTGCCGGACACCCAAGAGGGCCACAGGACCCACCGCCACCACCCCGCCCACCCCCCCGGACACCCACCGCCCCCCCCCCGAACCAACACTGAGGCAGCGCAGACAAAGACAGTGACCCTCCCAAAATGCACCAAGCCCACAGACCCAACACCAGAGAATGTCATTGCCCACTATATGCCCAAAGGGACAACCCTCCTCCACATCCTGACCACCATAGCCCACAGGCTGACGGTACCAACACAGCAGACAACCAACATCCCACCGCAGACAAAGCTGCTGGCTGTGCTGCACGTGTTGGCCTCTGGTACCCTCCAACCAACCTCCGCCTGAGACGGAGGAGTCACACAGCCTGGCCAATCCAAGTCCCCCACAACGGTCATGGATGACACCATCAGCTTGGTACCCCACTATCCATACCTCACACACACTGCGCAGGAACAGCCGGAGACCAAGCAAGGCATGTACCCCACAGCCTGTTTTCCGCACGTGTCAGGGGGCAAATGACTGCACACATGTCCTACTAGTGGACCCTGGCGACACTGCACACAATAAGCGCAACAGAAAGCGCACGGATCCCACCAATGTGCAGGCAATAGTGGACCACCGTGGAATCTACGCCAACGACGTCTCCAACAACCCAGGCAGTGTGCATGATGCCTGCACCTCCCGACAGTCCATCATCGACCTGCACCACCAGGATGGCACCCACGGAAATGCACTGCCCGTTGGCCTATACCAAATGCTCACACCACACACCTCAAATCCACAATCATGCAACACACAACACAGGAAATGCACACGTCACAAGCTCACATACAACATGCACACCCACCAGACACGACAGCACAACTCACTGTGGGAACCTGGCCCAGCCATGTACATGAGCCATCTACGGCATGGCACCTCGGACACACAATAGCAGAATGTCGGAAGAGGTGGGGACCAGGCATGTGCGAAGGAGGCAAGGGACTGATGAATGAGAATGTACACAATGCCAAGTGTGGGTGGATGTGCTGGCCAGACTGAAGTAAGCAGACCACACACATATCCATATCGACACACACCGCTGGTGTGTGGAGTGTAGTGGACAGTGGACGCAACTATGTCACCCCAGCCAGTGGGGAAGTTGTGGAAATGTAGTTTGTGATGTCCCCCCTGTAAGCGTGAGGGGAGTGGGCTGGCCCGGCGTACGCCAGCCCAGCATAGGGGTGTGAATAAAACGCACATAACCCTGGGTGTGGTCTTCTTCCGGAATGTCCGTCTCTGCCAGGGCGGCGCCCCTCACCCCGCCACAAGGCCGATGCCGTGAGCGGTGCTGCCAGCGATCCTGTGCGCCTGCTGCACCCCCGAACGCTGGTCCCCGAATCAGTCCTGCCCGCCCCTGCGCACCCAGGCCTCAATGCCCACCTTCCGACACCGGCGTGTGTCAATGAGGGCCCACCACGTGCAGGTGCAATATCCAAGCCCGAAGCCTGCGACCCTGGCAGCCTCCTCAGACCATCACGGCCTCCGCAACACAGGCCCGCAGTATTCCTTTCACGTTGTCGTACTCCACCGGCATGCACAGCGGACAAGTAGGTCACACATTTGGAACTGAGTCTTGATTACACCATGGCAGAGCACATAAATCATGGCTGAGTGTATGTCACTATACACCCTTCGATGTGGTGCCAACAGGTCTAAGTGTTACATCACAGCCGCAAAATTCTGTGGGCCCACGCGGACTACTGCGCTCGAGTAGGTCACAGGATTGGAACTGAACATCGATTATTCAAAGGCAGAGTACGAATCAATGCACGCAAGGAGAGGCATAAGAGGATGACGCGTTGCATTTGGGAGGGTAAAAGGATCATCATTAAGGAGGTGATTGAACACTACCGACAACTGCCCTGATGTCACTTACTTTGTGCATTGCGGGCCTACGACACGTGGCTGTGGCCCACTGCTGACCGCTGCCTCCGGCCTCAACTGCGGACCACCAGGGCTCACACATCTAATCGAGTCCTGACCGGCCTGGACGTCGCATCACCGCAGGAGGCACACGCCACCATCACCAGGGCCAACTCCAACCACCATCTGCCACAGTCGAGACAGTGGTACTGGCAGACTGACGGAGTTGCTCAGACCTGTCGTGGATGCCATCATCTGCCTGATCCCCTGCTCAGCACTGCAGGTGCCACTGACTCAGTGCACTGCAACCAATGGACCGTTACTGGTTGAGTTTTGTGATGTGGAGATGTTGCGCAGCAATGTCACCTCAGGCAGTGTGGGAGACCTGAGACGTTGATGAGGGAGTTGCTGCAGGTCTGACACACCCCACTGAATCTGCAGCAGGAACATCCCGAATGGACACAATCCAAGTTATTTTCATCACATGGGCGCGCACGGCTCTAGTGCCCCAACCTCAGTGCACTGCAACTCACGGACACTTCTGTTTGTATGTTGGGTGACCTCTGTACTTGCTCCGGCTCCCTCTATGTTGCTCAGCAGTTGACTCTGTTATGCATGTGTCTCCTGTTTCCATTGCACTGGTGTCCACTGTTCATGTTCTTGCCAGCACCGTGCACTCCGTGCGGGCTGGCTTATGCTCACCCCACACACATCCAGCACAGGCATCACTGTACATGTGGCCCTGCCAATAAAGGGGCCGGGCGCACGTGCCCGTAGCCAGTTCAACATAATATCTGCGTGTGTCTCTATGGCAGTGTGGGTCTCCTTTGTGGGGTGTAGGTGGTCCCTGAAGGGTAATTGACACCCACGTATGTGATCTAGTTCGCCTTCCATGGGTTCGGACCACACCCGCACAAGTTCGGCCACCTCCTTTTGGCGTTCTGCCACCTAGCATTGGGGTGCCATGTGTGGGTCGGTGATGTGTTGTGGGCCAGCCATGCTTGCGTGTGCTTCATGCTGTGTGGTCTGTTGCAGGGGCTGGGTTCTCCTCTATGAGGCTAGTCTGCCCATGTCCTGGTAGTGGGTTGCGTGGGATGTCCATGGGCTGTTGTAGGGCGTCGGTGTCGAAGGTGTGTTGGTCGTGTCCTGCATCACTGATGGGTTGTCTGGTCTGACCTGCTGGAGGTGTTGTTTGTCCCTCTGCAATGTGTAGGGGAGATGCATGTTGGCATTGTGTTGACATTTCTGTTGGCGCATTGTTCCTGTAGACATGCAGACTGTGTGACAATGTACATTGTAACTGTTTGGGAGGTGCTGGCAATTTGAGGGGGAACAGTGGACATTTGGACTACATGACTGTTGTGAGGTTGTACCCGTACATATGCATCTCAGAGTTCCCTGCTCTGTCAGATGTGATTGGCCTGTTTCTGCGCATGGGCGGACCCAGTTGTGTCCCCTGTTCTGCAGTGTCGGTGTTGCACTTTGTGCCACATTGTCATGGGATGTGCTGTGATTGCCATGTGTGTGTGCTGCAGTGTGCCACAGGGATGGGGGACATGACCCTGGGTTGTTGTGGGTGTGCAGTGTGCTACACGTCGTTGTGCATGTGTGCCATTGTGCACATCTCCCCCCGTCCCCCCATGGACCTGTTGGTTACTCACCCTGTTGTTGTTGTGTCAGGTCCTCTCATGCTGTGTCGGTCCTCCCGCCTCCTTGCACCGTCTCCACACTTATAGCTGGCCTCCATTTCCTCCAGCTCCTCCTGTGGCGCAGGACTCCTACCTCCTGTCGCCGTAGCTGCCTTCCTGTTGGCAGCGTCTTTGGGCCTGGTTTGGGTATTCACGTCATGCCGGCGCCTCTTGGCCTCCTCCATTGGCCTCCCCGGCACTCCGGCTGCATTCAAGGTGGTCTGACTGTGGGTCAGTTGCTGGTAGTGCTCTGTCACATCCGTGACGCTGGTCTTGTTTTCCTACGGACTGCACCCCGTCTTCCTCTCCCTCTTCTCCTTGGCCTTCCCCGACCCCGTTGGTCCTTGCTGGTGGTCTGTGAGGCTTGTGGGGTTCGCGTTGGCCTCTGCCCTGGGTCAGAGTGCATCCATGTTGCTACGCACTTTGGATTGTTTCTGGTGTGTTGTTTTTGTTGCTTCTATGGTGCATTTTCCCACCAGGCGCGTGGGATTTACAGGCCTGCCGCTGGTTTTTGCTGCTTTTTGTATCGCGCTTGGCCTCATCGCAGGTTTTTTTGCGTTTGTGTTTCGCATTTTTGAGGCGTGGCGTTGATTTTAACGCGGACAGTTGTCGGGTTATCTGGGGACTATCGCATGATACCGCCGTGTTGTGAATACTTGGTTAACACGGCGTAAATTTCCCGCCATGGACTGCGATGTTGAGGGTTGCGTTAAGTAACTTTTGCGATGGTTATCGCACGTTCTTGTGAATTTGCCCCATAGTCTCTTCAGAAGGAGAGATCTCTGCTAATTTTAGCCACCTCAGAAATCACGAAAAAACTAAAATGGAAAGGTCATCTGTTGCACAAGATAAAACAGCAACGCAAGCATTATTAGAGCAAGCCAAAACCTTTTCAACTAATCTCCTGTTAGAGTGGGAGAGCTTAGCTGAAAAACCTCCTCAATCTTTGCCTCAATACCTTGTGTTATAAGGCTACTCACTAAAAAATTTCAGCCATCAAAAGAGGTGGGATCTGCCTTAGCTCCGCTTTCTGAAAACAGAAAAAAATCAACATCAAAGAGCCCTGAGGAAAAATCCTGGGAACCACTCTCTTGAAGGAAAGGTTAGGATCATTAGGCACGAGTACAAAAAGCTGACTTGGAATGGAAAATGAGATGGCTATAATGAGCATTGGGCAAAATTGATCCATGCTAGTAGGGCAAAGAACTCCAAAGACTTCTGGAGAATGGTAAACATCTTGGAAAGGGGCCCTCATATCGTCTGCAATGCTAACATTAGCGAACAAGCATGGATTCATCACCTTGAAATAAATTTCAGGGTGGCAGAGGATTTCACGATCAGTATACCCAATTCAATCACTCAAGCTTTGCCTCAGGGGGGGCAAACAGGTGGGGAAATAACCTAATTCGCTGAACTACAACTTGAAACTATAAACAAAAAGAGTAAAACAGAAGGCACTCCTGGCCCAACTGGCCTGCTATAATCACTTTCAGGATGGATCGAGCATTCTGGGCAGCAGCCCTTATGCCAATGTTCAATTACATAATGTAGCAAGACACTATAACTGAGTCGTGGAGATGGGGGATTCTTCATCCAATCTTCAAAGGTGGTTCAAAATTGGAACCTCTGCATTATCGGCTGATAGCTTTACTTGACAAAGAGGCAAAACACTATGCCAGTCTTTTATTACAAGATCTGTGCTCTTTGACAGACAAGCAGGATATTTTTCTGTTCAATCAGATTGTCTTCCTTCCCGACATTGGCACCTTACCAAACCTAAATACCCTTACAATGATGGCAAATAAGGCTTATGAAACAAGAACAACACTGCACGCCTGCTTTGTCGACCTAAATGCAGCCTTTGACCCTGTTGACAGGTCACTCCTTTGGTAGAAGCTAGCCAATTGGGTGTACCGGGAATACATTGAAAGCAATTCAACTGCTTTATATTGATACATGGATTAGGATTGAATTAGGTGACAGAAAAATAATATTTCTGAAGGTACCTACGAATATCGGCCTGTAAAGGGGCTGTGTCCTTGCCCCGACTTTATTTAATATATTTATTTCCGATCTTCCAACTGAACTGCATTTGGCACATGCCCACTACTGGACTTGGCCCTTTCTGCAAAGTCATCCTCAAACTTTTTTGCTTTCACCTTCCTGTTTTCTGAACCTGTTTGTGTTAGCTTTTAAGACTTTGTGAACTGTACCACTGCTTGCCAGTGCTAAAGTACTTGTGCGCTCTACCGTAAACATGGTGAGATTGGCACATTTATTTTACTTGTAAGTCCTAGTAAAGTGGTACTGCCTGTTCCCAGGGCCTGTAAATGAAATGCTACTAGGGGGCCTGCAGCACTCATTGTGCCACCCATTTAGGTAGCCTTTAAAACATGTCTCAGGCCACCCATTGCAGCCCAGATGTGCAGTTTAAATTGCCATTTTGCCAGGCCAAACCCTTCCTTAATTCATATGTCACTCCTAGGGTAGGCCCTAAACAGCCCATGCTACATTGTGGTCGGCCTGAACTTGTGACTTTGTCTTGCGTGATAGATAACCACAGCCGGTGCTTTGTGTTTCTAAGCATTGTTTTCACTTAAATCTTTAAATTTGCATATCTCTGGTTGCACTGATTGCAATGTTGTCATTTTGGTGATAAATAATTTATTATATTTTACTCTATTTTTCTAAAGTGGTGTGGGATTTCTCTTATGTTGTGTTTTGACTTTATTACTATTTGAAATGCTGTGCAAATACTTTACATATTGCCTCTAAGTTAAGCCTGACTGCTTTTGTGCCAAGCTACCAGAGGACTAAGACAATTTAATCTGTGGTTTGCTTCCAAAGTGCCCTTTTTGTATGGACACACCCACACTTTTTTGCCCCAGTGCTGATGGTTAAGACTCCTTTGCCCCAGTGCCAGTGCTCTCTCCCTAAAACTGATACATGTGAAGTGGTAACCCCAACTAGCAAGGACTTTAACCCTCTTATATGTCCCTGGTAAGTGGTACCAGCGGTACCCAGGGAGTTAAAGGACTTATTGTGCCACCCTGAGTAGCCCAAGTAAACAGATGACAGCAGTCCTATAATTGCAGACTGCATGAACAGCTGCTCAAATTCAACTTCCCCTCACCATGTGTGGCAAGGTCAAAGCACTATTTTTTATATATGCCAGTCTCACCTAAGGTAGGCCTCCTAAGTCCAGGAAGCAGGTTGCATTATATTAAAGGTGTGGACATATAAGTGCAAGCTTATAAATCCTTATAGTATCCTCTTTCCCTTTAGGGCTACTATAAGTGATCAGGAGGCCATAGGATAACATGGGCTGCCACTTGGGCACCCCGAGGTTGCCAGCTCCATTATGGTCCCACTGAAATATGTCATGTTTGGTATCAAACAACTTGTCTAATCAAACCTGACAAGTTTCCCATGTCAGAATTAATGTAACATGCACCTAGGTGGCTATCTTAGAGGTTGCCACCTGGTTGTGCCAGCCTTTCCTGTGCCCTGGCTGACAGCCTGCAACTGCTGCCACCAAGACAGGGATCTGACCCCCAGCCAGGAGGTGTGAACACTCCCAGGAGTCAAAAACAAAGGCCTGGCTGGGAAGGAGGTGACACCTCCCTCCGTGACAGGATGGCTAGTGAAGTGGCACATCAAGGCGATGAACTTCAAAGCTTACACCGCCTCTGATGTGCACCCAGGCTACCTCCCAAAGGCACATTTCAATCAATCAGGATTAATAAAGCACAGCTAATCATCTGGGAGGGTATCCAGGCACTGATTGTGTTGCTGCCTCTGGAGGGTTCAGTTGAACAGCCAGGTATTTAGTGCCTTCCGGAATTCCAGAAGAGAGGTGGTGGTCCTGAGGTGCAGAGGGAGGTCATTCCAGGATTTAGCCATGAGGTAGGAAAAGGAGCATCCTCCACTGTTGCTTCAGTGAATTCGGGGTGTGTGTGCGAGGAAGAGGGAGGCGGAACGCAGGTGTCTGGATGGCAGGTGGAAGTTCAGTCGGTGGTTGATGTAGGCTGGGTCATGGTTATGCAGGGCTACCGGCAGGTGGGAAAATTATGTAGTCAGGAGGTGTACACCCCCAGAAGGCTAGCCACACCCCTAGGGTGGGCTACCTGGTCTGTACAGCCAAGGAAGGTTTCTGTCATTTTTAAAAGTGGCAGAATAGAGGGTTCTGGGTAGCAAAGGTGGCACAGACATCCAGATGTGGTCACCTTAAAGGCGAATTAGCCACTGAGGCTATATCCCATTGACTACTTGCACCCACACCCCTAACACCCCTAAATCTAGCATTTAAGGGGCACCCCTGTCACCGAAACCTCAGATCTGATTCGACTTGCAACCAAGAACAAAGAAGAGACTCGAGTCTGCGCCTTCAGGACCTGCGCAAAATAAAGGTGCAATACTCTGCACCTGTGTCAACCACCCTGCAACTGCACAACTACGACTTGTCCCAGACCAACGAGTGGTTCCTCCAGACAGACGGACACCTTTCAGAGCCAAAGGCAACTCCAGAACTCCCTTGGACTAGTAGCAGTAGTCCTCTGCAGTCCGCAGGTAAAGCACACTCCCAGAACCAAAGAATCACTGGCCATCGGGCCTGCCAAGGGATCGCTCAAAAGTGAATAGTCCAGTGCATTGTGGGAAATGTAGTCCTGACCTCCAGCAAGTTTCAGGTGGCTACCGTTTTCCCCTGGACTTTCAGACGTAGAAATATCTTCAAGCTGACCTTGCTCCTGCCAAGGCTTGTTGGTGGCCAGTCGAGCTACCACTATCTTTGTTCAAAGCTATAACTCAAGGGAACTCAGCAGCATATTTAACTTGCCACCTCAGAGGCCCTGTTGTCGAGTTTTTGCATCCATTTCCTCACCTGCACCATCTAAGCAGTAAAACCATCTCCCCCATGGCTCCCACTTCAGAACCAGGCACAGCCAGGTAAAATTCAACTTACTGTGGTGGCCTGATCCTGGAACCCGCATCACCTTACTCCTCAGTGGGTTGCACGCAACTCAACCTGCAAGTGACCGATTGTCACCAATGCTTTTTCCCATTAACTGAAATGTTAAAGTTTTGAAGTAGTGAATTGCACTGATTTATGTTTCCTTCTAAAATCTATAACTCTGGTTATACTCATCTGATAGTCTTCGGTTTGGTGTCTACATTTATATAAAAATCTGCTTTATTTTTATTAAATGGTGTCAGATTTCTTTTGAGTCGTGTCAATTACTTATTATCCATGTATTTACTCTGAAATGCTTAACACTTGTAACTCTAGTAAAGCCTGACTTCTCTGTGCCACTCTATCAGGACTGAGCTAGGGATTTATTAGTGTTCATGCAAAGGACCTATTTTGGGGTATTGTGAGAGTACTGCATAGTGAAGCCTACCCAGCCTCAGTGCAAAATACTCCACTTCCTACACTTGTGACTTCACCCTGACATAAATTGTGGCTGTTGCTTGAGAAGGGTTTTACCTCCCTCATACAGTAACCCAATTACCAACACCCACGCTCCGAAGTTAGGCGGAAAGCCTTTAGCTAGCATTCTCTATGCAGATAACATAGAACTGTTGAGTCGAACCAAAGTTGGCCTGCAAAGATTACTAAACACTCTTGGTGAATACGGTGAGAACATTCGCCAGAAATACATCAAAGGCCGGCCCCTGGTACTTAAACAGTGCAAAGCTTTCTCAGGATCAGGAGTATAATCATGAACTTCAGATGTTCTTTCTCTGTTCAGATAGCCTCAATGAAAACCAAGGCAGCTTCATTATCGTTGGCTTTCTTCTCATTACAAAAGGGTCTGTGGGGCTAATTAATGCTTCCATTGCTGATACTACTGAAAGCCAAGCTTTTGCCAACCCTCTCTTATGGGCACAAACCCTTGTGTGGCTGAGAAGCAAAAGTGTTACAGTAACTTAATCTCAGGATCTACAGACCGCTTCTCTGCTTGCCCCACAATGCTTCATCTGCCCAAATTAGACTTGAGATTGGCCTCATAAATCAACGAATTCTGTCTCAAACTGAAAAATGCCAGCTCAACCAATTGGACTATTTACTCTGGCAAGAAAAACCGAAGCTAGCCCGGAAATACATTTTTAGAGACTACTTTGCAAGCAGCTTGAAGTTTCGCAGTTATGAGATCTGCCTCTTTAATTCGCAGTTTTAAAAAAGACCTAAAAAAATGACTTCATGTGCCAGCTATCTTTTCTTGCAGATAAAAACAGGTTATCCAAGAGATCTCATGCTTGGATTATAATAAATAGCTACTGCCAGTTTCGCATGCAACCCTATCTGGAGAGTTGCTGCTCGAAATTCACCAAAATTCAGGTTATGAACCAGCCTTACGTTTGAGTGGCCTGCCCACTCTGGACTACTGGCCCAAGTGAAAGGTAAAGGCCACAGATTAACCATGTAGATGGTACTATTGCCCCAAAAAGATTCTTACCCATAACAAAGACGCTTCTAATGGGCAAACCCTTCTCGATAGGTTGTACACGATCACACTTGCTCTTTCTTTCACAGCACTGGCACATTGGTATTTTAAGAACAAATCAAGTTTTAAAGTAAGCTAAGGATTGTAATGAAATTTAATATTTTAGAACCCTATACTAAATATGCATATTTTCCCTGTATTTTGTATCACTTTTTAACATTGTGTGTGCTATTTTTTGCAAAGGTATTAATTAACTAAGCAATAAAAATACATTTGAATTTGAGTGACAATTATTGGAAGTGTTACAAGACGGCATTCGATAATTAGAATGAATAGTTTTAGAGATATAAACTAGTGTGTTAAGAGAAATCATGTTAAGAGATCTAACAAGCAAAAGGAAAGTGATTACAATACACACTATCATATAGACATGACAAAGCCACATCAGAGCCGCAAAACAGGTGTTGGCTGAATAAGCTGCGTTGTGGAATAATGGCCCTTCTATACCAGCTATGAAGGAAACCTTCAAAAGCAGATCACGACTCCTAATTTGTAAGAAACATCATCTTTACATGAACTGTGTTATGATAAGATGATTTAATGAATGGACCTCAAGAAAATTATGTGTTATATGTGTTTTATAAAAAAGAATTTAAATTAAAAAGATTAATTAATACAATTAGAGTTTGGTTAGCTCTGTGTAAAATGTTCATCTCCCCACTGAAATCTGTTGCATCTTGCAAGGCCTGAATGTTTGTTATGAAATTCCAATAAAGGCAGAAGGCCTGACATATTTATTGTGAAATATAAATGTTCGAGACAGTAAGCATTTAAGTCTGGGTTGTTATTTTTCTCTTATAGCTTACAGATAGCTTGTTTTCTTACACAATTTCCAACAGTGTACCATAATAGCCAAAGGTTTTCGCATTGGCTATCCCCTCTGGCATGCCACGGGTATAGAAGATTTGCAATGTGAGAATCCTTGACAGACCCTTGTATGAGAGATACTATTCTTCTTTGCAATGGTGATTTGGTTTACATTCCTAATCTTATGACTGGTAGTTGCTTTGTCAGGAGAGGAGGCCTGAGTTGTTTATGGTGACAAGGCAACGATAAGAGCTGGAAGCCTGATTGGGGCACTCAGAAAAATTATGTCAGATGCTTTGTTTTAGTCTTTTTAATATGAAATATTATGACAAAAGCATTACGCGGAACTTATCTACTGTGAAAAATATCTGTTGAAGGCAAAAGGCCTCTAACAGCGGATTGTTATCACACTATGTGACAAGCTGTAAAAAGGTATTTTATACACCAAGCAAACTTAAAATCTCCCCTCTGTGACAGAATGACCTAACATATATTCAGAGCTGGTCACTTGTGATTTCATTCCACATTAACCATTCCTGTATACTGCAAAACACATCACAAAGTCACTAAAATATATCAATATTATTTCCCAAATATTTTAACATTCATTCATAAAAACATTTTACATTACATCCATAAAATATTTTATAAAATCAATAATGTTCAAGGTGCACAAATAAACACACTATTTGACATTCCAGTACTCATTTCATATTACCCCAAATATTCATACAACATTAACCATAAAACATTCAAAGACTGTTGACACAGTATTATGGTGGTTTCTTGGTTTACACCACCTTCTCCAGGACATATACACTGAATCATTTTAAAATGATAACAAAACAAAAAGGCACTCAATTAATTTGCATATCACCATATTGTCTTTTAAATTGACATTGTATTATTCACACACTCCTTTGACGCTTTATCAATGGCTAACTGGAGGCCCTGGACTACACCGATAGCTTCTTTTAAAAACTCCCAGTTGTCCAGAAATTCATTTTAACTCCAGGTTACAAATCTTCTCTTTGCCCGTTAGATAAGGTGTTACTTCACTAAGGGATACTCCACCACCATTTATGCAAAACCTTTGTTTTCAGCTGGCTTAGGGTGACAATATTCACATTCCTTCCTTTAACACATCGAAATCAAACAGACCCTTGGTCTTTCCGTACCATGATCCGTCACCTTTTGGATGTGAGAGGTTGTCCCCCTGTTGTGATTTGAATCGTATTTTGTTACATGTAATGTCACAGATTACAATGGTAGGCAGGGGTTGTGGTGTTGGTCAACCACCCATAGACTCTGGAAGTAGAATATTTTCACAGTGAGTATTCTTGTTAGGCCGTCTATTGTTTTGCCTACTGCAATTTTATACATATTTGTATGTTAAAACTATATGCATGATAGTTGCCAGCGTATGCACACTTTAGTAGACCTATGTTGGTTATAATGTCAAGCCTAAGGTTAAGGCTATAACCCTTATCAGTTCACTGGGAAACGTTATGACAGATTTAATGGAATAAATACATTTAATCTATTCATAATGTAAAATTATGACAAAGTAAGTTGGCCAGACTTACTTATTATGAAAGGTTTATGTGAAAGGCAATATATCTTTAGGATTGTTAGTACACTGTGCTAAAGCCTGTAGGCAGGCATTTTGTTATACAGAAAATTGCTGATTACTGTAGTAGACAAGTGTTTAGGTGTTGATGACCCACCTAAGGACACCATGGGGATAGGAGGTTTGCACTCTGGGATTCCATGTTATACTCTATTAGGAGGGGTTTTACAACTCTCGATTTGTATATATTTGTAATTTTATTGTGGTGTAACTGATGGTTGCCATGTAGGGATGCTTATGACTAACACAGTGTGTGTTTGCTGGTTATAGGGGCAAGCAATTGTTAAAAGTTATAGACCTGATCTGTTTAGTATGACATTTTACAATAAAGTGAGTTGGCTTGCCATACTGATTGGGAAAAGCATAGATTTAAATCAATAGCCATTTACACATGAGTTGTTATTGCTTTGTATTAAAGCTTTCAGAGTAGCATTTTGTTACAGGGAATCCCACAGATTAATGTAATAGGCAACGGTTTTTATGTTGCTTACCTGCCTGACAAAACGTGGATATAGAAGGTTTACATCGTGAGAGTGCATGTTAGACTCTCTTAGGATAGTATTTTGCCAACTGTGATTCTGTAAACTTTTGTAATTGTATGACTGTATGCCCGATGGTTGCCTTGTGGGAAAGTTTGAGCTTAATACAGTAGGGCTGAGTTGGGTATGGTGACAAGCCAATGATAGCAATGAGGATTAACTGTTTTGTACTGTGATAACATTTGTAGCCAGGTATTTTGTTAAATGAAATCTCACAGATTACTTTTGTAGGGAAGGATTTTGATTTCGTTACCCCCTTTGATAAATCCTAGGGTAGAAGATGTGCACTGTAGTATTTTGTGCAAGAATCTCTTCGGAAGCTCTCTGCCAGGATCTTGTGATTAAAAGAAATCATTAAATAATACATACATCCAAATATAAAAAATATACATCCACATTGATACAAAGAGGGCTTTTGGGTCAGCCCACTTCTGCCATTGGCCTCTCTGAGTGTTATTTACACTCTGCTACAATCCATAACAGCGTACTGCAAGGGGAAATGGTCGAGCCCACATCAGTCATTGCCTTTTTTACCCTTTAAATGACAGCATACTATGATCACTTGTACACAGCCACCTGAAAATGAGAATGCGTCAGTGTCAGGGATAGCAGGGCAGTCCTTTAGTTTTCAAACTCTTAAGAGGATATTTCAGCTCCCCAGGCAGAGCTAATGGGTCCCTTGCCTGGCTTCCATTTCATCTTCAGTGTGCTGCATCACACCTGGTTACTTCCAACCAGGTAACCATTATGAAATGCTGTTGTCCATTATGTATATTTGTTTTACCATTGCAAGATGGCCAAGCATTGGTTATAAACATGGTGAACATGCTGGAATTTTGAAACGTTAGAGTATGTATAATACCACTGCAAGACCCACGAGCTGGTATGTTTGTTGTTGCAAGCATTTACTCAGCCATCTTTAGACTGCTATGAAAAATAATTGGTCCTGGACCCAATACAGTGTTAGCAAAATGAATCAGTGGGGCTTTTTGAAATAATGCTGGCTCCAGGGTCAACAGCAGGTAATCAATACATCAATGTACATAAAAGATCCTTAATTAGCACCCTGAAAATGAAGAACAAGAAACACACCTGTATACAGTTTTAGTTCAAGGGTTTTTACTTTGTTATTCATCAGTGCATCCACGTTTGGTAAAGACATTACCACATGTAATCCATAATATAAAATAGGTTGCTAATAGAAAAGGGTGTAGAAGAGGAAAGGAGTGCTCGTGTTGTTTGAAAATCTAGATGGAGGGGAAAGAAGGAAGTTGTAGATAATCAGTTATCTATTCAATGTAGGTACTGGATCTTAATTTTAAAAAACACCACCCAGTACAATCAGACCTGTCCATATTCATATACAGTAGATAATTTAAACATTCTTTTATATATACGTGCACTGATGCACCATCAGAAACAGGGGGCAAGGAGGTATATTGAGGTACAAGTTCTTGATGGGGGTAGGCGTCGACGTTTCGACCCGACTTATGCAAAGAGGGTTGCTTAGGACCTCCGCTCGCGGGTCTTCATCAGGACTAGGGGAAGAGGGGCAACCTAATCCTGGCGCCAAGGTTGGGCTAACCAGGTGGCTATTTCCAATCGGTAAATAGTCCGCAACAGCGGGTCGTGAAGACACACCAAGTCAAAGTGCAGCCGCACAGTGACTGTCAGTTTACGAGGTGCTGATTATATCAGTTTAGTCCAAAGTGAGGAATTAATCCTTTCTCTTAATTCATATTGCGCTGCTCGCGGAGAACCACCCGGTTCCTGGGAGGTGAGAGACTGTGACATGTTTTCTTTTTTTCTACTTTTATTCTTTCAATTTAACTTGCATACATTGTTGAGTTTGTGTGTGTTTTATTGTGTTTGTTTCAGGTGAACGTAAGAATAAGTCATTGGATGGATGAATGGATTAATGAGTGCAAAGATGAATGACAGAGTGCATGTTTGATTACTTATTGAGTGCCTAAACCCATAAACGCACAAAAGGCGCTTTCATTCACAAATCAGACCTATTGTCACTGCCAACGTTTGTTGTTTTAGTGAGGCTTCTCTGAAATTGCATACTAAGACGGTAAATCTAGAAAACTAGTAGTAAAATGTTTTCATCGACTTTGCATAAACTCCCTCCTCTTGCAGAGCAACATATAAGCGTGAAGCATCACTACATTTTAGGAACCTAATTGAGATTCGAATTCGGTCCAAAACGTGCTTTTCATGGACACAGTCCCTATAATGTTACTTGCAACTGGGGAAGACAAGTTAAAGAGCCATTAGCAGTGGCAGATGGAAGAAGCAAAGCTCTGGCTCTTATCTTCCAAGCAGCCTAAGCCTATAGAAAGGGCCACATTTAACTAACTCCGGTATTTATCCTTCTCAAATAAAGGATAGGTCAGTGGCGACCCATGTTAAGCATCTGTCACAGTCCATGCAAAAGCGATTTTCTCTCATTCGAGTATGTCACAGGACTTGAAGAATGATTGGATTATCAGTGGCAAATCTTGGGCTCCTTTTTATTGACATTCCTTGATACAATACTCTAAGAATAACATTTATTTGTTATTATGTTATTTAAAATATTCAACGATAGCTCAGATAGAAGTTCGTATTTGCTTCGCCCACGTGGGAATGTTATAAAAGGCATTTCGCCAGGGGGTTCAAATATTGCACAAACATTTTAAGTAATCTCTGCAGCGCTATAGTTCACTGATCTAAAACAAACTACACCTGCTGCGTCGCCAAGGAAAATGAGCTTTTGTTTGTGTGGACAGGTATTGGCACATCAAAAATCAAAGGTCATATATGAAATACTTGGCACTGAACATGGCACCTTTAGGGCGCGAGAGAGAAGGGAGAGGAGGAGTGTGAGAATGAGGGAATGAAGGAGGCCATTTGCGAGAATCGACTGTCTCCAGACACTGAATAATGAACTGGGAAGGAGAGAATAGGATATACAACAGATCTAGAAGAAAAAAAAGGTCTGGTACATTCTTTTGGAAAGGCTAATATCGTTGCCATTCTGAGGGCCACAACAGACCCTGCGAGGAGCAGAGGGAACTGCCCTCTCTGCGCGGGGTCACTGGGGAGGAGGGGGCCTATGGCGTTTCGATGGCCTGATGGGGAGTACCTGGGCATACGCAGAGGGTTCAGGTAGCCGATCTCTACTGGTAAGAAAGAGAAGCAGTGCTGACTCCCTCGGAGTCGGGGGTATAGACTGCGCAAGATGGCGTCCATGGACCATGGGGGTCACTGAGCGGCACCTGCTGGTTCCTCCTGGGGCAGGAGAGGAGCATGGGGCATCACACCTATATGGAGAGGCAAATGAAGCACAAAATGAGAGGAGACATGGTGAGCCGCAAAGGAATATGGCAGCTCATCCAAACACAAGAACGCAGCGGAAGAAACGGGCCACGAGTGAGAGCCACAATAGCCCTCCCCAAGAGTAGGCCACTGTGGCATGGAGAGCGGAAGGGAGAGGTGGAGACACTGATAGAGCGAAATGTTCTTGTGAATTGTAGGGGTGCATCATAATCATTGATAGGCCGCACCCACATGTATTCAGACATATATTCATTTATATTCAGTTGTATACTCATGCATGTTTAGTAAAGAATGAATAGTTCACCGAGAGAAAGTGAACTCAGCAGCATAATGGTGTTAGGATAATGATGTAATGTAATGCTTATTGAATTATGTGAACATAATGCATAGAGGAATTAGTTCGTGTGAAATGTAATTGCAGTAGTTTAAACGTGCACCATATTAAAGTTGCACATGTAATTCATTGTTTGCATATGAATCATAATGAAAATGCTTAAAGGGAAACGTAAGATGTGTGTTTAAAAGTCATATGTAAAGGCCTGACTACATATATGCTTAGGGAAGGCCTGGTTTATTTTATGTTAGCTTAGGTTGTAGGCCGAGAAAAGTTTCTCTTGGTAAGGCTCTCTGGGCACAAACGGTAGATTTAATTTGCACAGTAGAAGGTTTCTGTTGAAAGTATCTTTCGTTGCAGGTGCAAGGACACATGTCTCGTTAGTAAGACTAACTCTTTGTTTTCGAAAGCTAGAGAGAGGGGAGGCATGGTACGGGGAGTGAAATGGAATTTAGGGATGATACTTTCAGCGGAGAAGGTGCCTGGGACTCAAGGTCATCGCAACCGTCCAGGATGAAGTAACCGTTTCGATGGAAAAGCACAAGAAAGAAGATCTGGCCAAGGAGGCGTGACAAAGGCGTGTACAATTGTATTGTGGTTTTGTATTAGGGATAGTGCCCTGAGCGAGGAGGCCAGAGAAGAGGTAGGGAGACCTGAGAGAAGGACAGAGCTGAGCTTAGGTATTATGTGATTGCACTTCTTAGGAAGTCCTCACAGCTGACACCTTTTATTCACTCTTGCCTGGGAAAATCGTTATGCAGGGATGTCACTTAGCGTTAGTGTAGGGACATCAATTGATTTAAGCTTGTTTAGTCCAATGAAGAGCAACTTAGAAATTGGAGCAATCATAGTCTGGTTGATCCTTCTAGAACTTTCTATTCTCCTTATCCTGAGTCGGATGAGATTCCTGCGTAGATTATTATTTGTATTAGTGCCCATTTATTTCTTTAACCTCGTGTTGAGGTGCTTGCACGTTCAGTTATTTTTGGCGATAATAAATTCTCAAACTTGAATTCGGAGTCAGTGGTCCTTTCAGACAAAGTAAATGCTGATATATATAACCTGATGAGATTCTCTCCTTTACACTATTCAACAGGTAAAAAGATCTTGGCGACCAGAAGGTTCTTATAGATAATTAGATAAGAATCGGCGTTATCAGTTGGTAGCAGAGTAGGATGGTTACCTTTGATGGTAAGGGGAGATCTAGAGCAAGATAGGAGATTAAGTTGCCCTATAGAGCCCGAGTGACGCAGACCCAGAGGACCGCGGGAGAAGGATGTCGGAGGTCGTGGAAAACTGACGGAGAGTGCCGGTGCGGCGGAAGTAGCAGTTCGTAGTAGAGTGAGTATGAAAAGAGTGATGTTTGGTAGATTGCGGTGTTTTATTGTTGTGTGATGTCTTGCGGAGTTGGAAAGAGAGTTGTGTGATTGAGAAACGGACCGTGACGCGCGCGGGACCGGGAGATTTATTGTGGTGTAGAATACACCCAGAGTGAGAACGTTGACCAGAGGTTGTGGGGGTCACGAGACGTCATTGACAGACCCACTGAAGATAGGGAACACATGAGTGAGTGTGTGAATAACCAACGCAGGTCGTAGGTTATTGTGTGCAGAACATCGAGTGATTGAATCCTATCGAGTGTGTTAAAGGCGATTGTCCGGTCGTTTCGCGGACAGACGGTTGCCAGATTGAGGTCAACAAGCTCAAGAGGCTGATCGGTCATTGGTAAGACCGACGGTCAGAGAGGTAATTGTTCGGTAGGACGGACATTATTTCAGAGTATGATTAGGACAGGTGCGAGTGAGAACGAGTGAATTAGAAAGGAGGGGAACTGCTGCGAGCGGAGGAAAAGTGACGTCAGACAAGTGCCGCGCTGCGATAGGCCGGTTGGTGTGAGCCGCGCTGGTATTGGTGGATTGAAATCAGGAAGTAAAGCGGACATTTTGAGTGCAAACAAAAAGTTGATTCATCATGAAATGTTTTAAAGCTTTACGGGAACTTTGTAGAGGTGATAGACATGTGGTTGTTCGGGAGGGAGAGAAGCTCCTCCCGAGGATACACCAGCACATTATATGGCAAAGAATGTAGGATTGCATACTATAATTTGGCTTGAGAATTGGCATAAAATGACAGAAGCAGAAGGAGAATTGTCGTTCCCTCGATATGGTACTTTCAGGATGGAGGTATTGTACCAGCTAAAAAGTGTAATGGCTTCATTACGACCACTACCTAGACCGACACAGTTTGAGGCATTACATGCGTGGATTAGAGCAGCACACGAGAGGAATAGAGACAAGAGTCAGGAAAGGGTGAAGAAATCGATCAGGGCATTTCAGGATGCAAAGTGGGATGCACTGGAGAAACGGTGGAGGGTGGCAACGGTTGAAGTGGACAAGTTGTACCCATTGTTAGTACAAAATGGGAAGATTATAAGAATTGATGAAGAGGATATTGATACAGACGACAGCTTGTTAGATAGGTTGTTGGCAGAGAGGCCACCACCATTTAATCCAGATTCAGAAGAGGAAAGACGACCCCAGCAGTAGCAATAGTTGATGAGAGCCAGAATCAGACTAGCATGAGGGTGGTGGGAAGGATTTCCACAGGAACGGAGGGGGCAACGGCGTCTATGATAACACAGCCTCCTGCGGGGACCACAAGATTACCGGACTCCTTGACAGTACCGGTTACCATTGGCCCTATAGTACCGGTATATGACCCAGACCGGGTGAGAGAAGGGGGCTCCGTACCGACGGGAAGGGAGGAAGGAAACAGTGAGAGTGGGAATGGTTTGGAGTAAGAGTGGTTCATTTCCCAAGACCAATGGAGACAAGTACGCCGTTACCGGCTACTGCGGACTCTTCCTTTAGGCGAGAAGAGGAGAGACCAGAAAGACCGAGGTCTTTGCGGGAATCTAAGTCAGCTTTGAGGGAGTGGACACCAACAGTAACGAACCAAGAGGATAGGATGCAAGGAGATAGGGCACAGAACGTCTCGGAAGACAGACCAAGTTCCAGGAATATGATGGAAGGGAATAGGTCACAAGGACAGAATAGTAACTGTGATGAGCGGGATGGCTCGGGTTGTCGAGATGTACTGAGGAGTGCAGTACAGGCAAGGTTGCTAGATGTGGTGAGGCTGAAAGCAGAGGTAGACGAAATGATCAGTGGGGGTCTGCCTTTGGAAAGGATAGAAATTTATGGATCAGATGAACTGCTGTTTGTAGCAAAAGATGTGACTCGAAAAGCTAGAATGGCACATGATAGATTGAAGGAATTGGCCAAAAGATATGAGGTGGACCTGAACAAAACTAAAGCGTTGCAGGGACCACATAGATTGCATTACAGTGATCAGGAGCTGGAGGAGAAAAGAATCACAGGATTAAGGACACACACCAGAGCCCTGATTATAGGAATGAGAATATGGATTTTGTTGGACAAATGGGAAGAAAGGTGGTCCAAGAAGAAACCAGTAAAGAGAGCAGAAGGGGAAACGCCGCCGCCAGGAGAGGGGCGACGGGTGTTGGAAATTTTCCTTTACGGGAAGTACAGAATGGAGGGTACGTGCATGTGCCGTGGAATAGAGGTGATTTGGCGGCATTTACAAATGATTTTCCTCGGCTGAGGGAAAAACCAGTAGAGTGGTATAAACAGGTTGAGCGGTTTGTGAAAATTTCAAAAGTACTGTGGATTGATTTGAACACTTTGTTTGACATAGTGGTACCGGGAGATTTGTGGACAGCTTGTAAAGTCGCTATTGAGTGGCCGACTTCGAACCGGATAGAGAGGCGGTTACAAATGGTCCATCACCCCTAGTCATGAAAAAGTATGAACAGGTGATTACATGGTTGAAACTGAAGATTTCACCTCAGGATATAGATTGGGTTAAGATAGATCGGACTGTACAGGAACCCAAGGAAACGGTGCATGAATATTATGAAAGACTTTTGCAAGCTTTTAAACAGTATAGTGGGTTAGATATCTTGGACCCCAAGGATATGGGACAGTTTGTCTCAAAGTTTGTACTGGGTCTGAGAATGGAAATCAGCCTCATGATACAGCACCATTTGATCTGCTGGCAGAACAAGCCACTAGATGAAATTCTGCGGTATGCGAGATACTGTAGTGATGAGGTGGAATCGAACCATCGAAAGCTAAAAGACAAATTGATGCTTGTCCAGATGCAGACAGCACAGAGTCAGCCTAGTGGAGGGACCTTAGGAAGAAAGCAAGGAAATTTCCAGGAAACCAGAATGGGCAGGGACAGGGAAAGGGAAAACCAGTAGACCCCAAGACAGGAGTGGACGTGGCCACACTGAAGAAGACCACTGCGTGTCATCTTTGTCGACAGGTCGGACATTGGAAACGCGAGTGTCCTTTGAACCCAGCTAATCAGTTGCAGGAAGAGGAAGAGGGGCTCAGGCACCCGCGCAAGAGGTAGTTAACACAATAACGAGACCTAGGACGATGAAAGGGGGGGTTTACAATTCTCACGCCCAGGTTCTCCAAGCTCCAAGGATTTCACAAGGAACACGAACGTACCAACAGATGCCCCTGTTCGAAGATTTCGACGAGGATAGCTTAGACCCTTTATCCTGACGGTGCCTGAGGGGGGAGGAAGACTGCACACTGGGAGCGGTCTTGGAGGTAGACCAGAGGGGACCTTTTGTGGAGGCAGAGATTGAGGGTCATCCTGCCACACTTTTGGTTGATACTGGTGCTACCCGGTCTACTGTAAGATCAGCAGTAGTCCCTAACCTACCCCTCTCGGGACAATCAATCCAGGTTGTTGGAGTAGCGAACAAGAGAATAAGCAGCCCATTGACAGAACCGATCCTAGTAAAGATAGGTTCCTTCCAAACTAGACATCAGTTTGTAGTGTGTGATACGAGTCCAGTTTGCCTTTTGGGGAGAGATCTGTTGTGCAAGTTGAACTGCACGATCTATTGTACACCACGGGGAGTGGAGGTCCAGACGACAGATGACGATGCTGACTTTAAAATTACCAATCAGCATCTGTGTATAGATCTGTACCCAATGGTGACTGTGGAAGAACTTCCACCTGATCTGAGAGACGCAGTGTCGTCTGTGGTGTGGGATTTCGCAGGCGACGAAATAGGTCTAATCAGAGGGGTTGAACCAGTGCGGATTGAGGTGAAACAGAATGTTGATTTCCCAGAACACCTCAATACAACCTGTCGCCAGAGACGATTGCAGGAATAAGACCTGTGATCGAGACTTTCATTGAGAAGGGTATTTTGAAAGAGATCAGAGGTAGCCCCTGTAATTCGCCCATAATGGGACTACAGAAACCGAGCGGGAAATACAGGATCGTGCAAGACCTGCGAAAGGTCAACACGATAGTTGTCCCTTGTTGTCCAGTGGTACCGAATCCTTCAGTAATACTGTTCCAGATCCCATGTGAAGCCGAGTGGTTTACGGTTATCGATTTGTGTCAAGCCTTCTTTTCGATACCGCTCCACGAGGAAAGCCAATTTCTTTTTGCGTTCAGGCTAGAAAATCGTGTGTTAACATGGTGTCGTATCCCTCAAGGGTATACAGAAAGTCCATCGATCTTTAACCAGATCCTGAAGAAGAATCTTGAGAGTCTTGTGTTGCCGCAGAACTCAGTTCTCGTGCAATACATAAATGACTTGCTTATTGCCTCAGAAACAGAAGATGCTTGCAGAATTGACACTGTAGCTCTGTTGAACCACTTAGCAGAGAACGGACATAAGGTGTCCCCGAACAAGCTGCAGTACTGTTTGAAAGAGGTACAGTACTTGGGACACAGATTAGAAAAAGGCAAGAGGAAGGTGTCACCAGATCGAATTGAGGCAATAATGAGCATGGCAGTACCCACGACACAGAGAGAAGTTAGGATGTTTCTGGGAATGGTTGGCTATTGTCGACAGTGGATTCCTAGTTTCTCCTTGAGAGCAAAGCCTCTGCAGAGGCTTACGCACAAGGATGTGAGTGATCCGGTACCATGGGACGAGGAGTGCTTGATATCATTCCTGAAACTGAGAGAGGAGTTGTGCAGGGCTCCGGCATTGGGAATGCCTGATTACAACAAGGCCTTTTCATTGTTTTGTTACGAAAGGGAAGGATGTGCATTAACAGTGTTAGCTCAGAACCATGGAGGTGTCCGTAGACCAGTTGCCTACTTTTCAGCTACTTTAGATCCAGTAGCTTCTGCATTGCCCGGATGTCTAAGATCCGTTGCTGCAACAGGTGTCAGCATTGAAAGATGTGAAAGCATTGTAATGGGACATCCATTAACTGTACATGTGCCACATTTGGTTGAGTTATTGATGACCAGGACCAAGACCCAGCACCTAACGAACAATAGGTTAACGAGGTACGAGCAAGTCATACTTGCCGCAGAGAATGTGACTCTGAAAAGGTGCTCTGTCTTGAACCCTGCGACATTGATGCCTACACCGAACACGGATGATGAAGATTGTGCGGACCATGATTGTCTTGATGTGACCGAACTTTGCACAAAACCGAGACCTGACATTGTCGATGAGCCATTGGCTGACCCAGATAAAATTTTCTTTGTCGATGGTTCATGCTTAAGAGACAGTGTGGGGCAATTGAGAGCAGCGTTTGCTGTATGTACCATTTCAGGAGTGGTCGAGGCTGCTTGCCTAGAAGGAGTACGCTCCGCGCAGGTAGCTGAGATCATTGCCTTGACCGTGCCTGTTTGGCCGCTGATCGAGTCGAATCACGATTTACACAGACAGCCAATATGGGTTTGGCGTGGTGCACGACTTCGGGCAGTTATGGTCTCAGAGGGGATTTTTGACATCATCTGGCTCACCCATTCGTAATGGTGAATATGTAAGACAATTGTTGGATGCATTACAGCATCCAAAGGAAATTGCTGTTGTAAAGTGTTCAGCCCATGGGAAGGGGAGGACTTTGTATCCTTGGGAAACAATTATGCGGACGAAGTCGCCCGCTTCTGTGCAGAACAGGGATGCATATTCACAGAAAGAGAGATAGGGAGAGCCAAGAAGGAACCGAGCTCAGCATAATGTTGACCATGGCAGATACTTGGGAAGAGCTTAAGCGATTGCAGGATGAAGTTTCAAACCAGGAGAGAGAGGGATGGATCAAAGCTGGGTGTGAGAAAGGAGATGTGGATGTGTGGGTATCCAACTATGGGAGAGTCGTGTTGCCTGAAGAATTGCTGAGTCCGATGGCAAGACTGATACATGGACAGGCACACCTTGGTAGAGACGCAATGATGAGAGTGTTTAGACAGACGTGGTATAACCCACGATTCCGAGCAATGGCTGAGACGGTATGTCAGAGGTGTGTTACGTGTCAGCAGATGAATGCTGGAAAGAGAACTGTAGTTACGTTGAGTCACATTGGAAGGTCAGGAGGGCCCTTCAATAGAATACAGTTGGACTTTGTGGAGATGCCTAAGTGCAATGGATTGAGGTACATTTTAGTGCTAGTATGTGTATTCTCACGGTGGGTGGAGGCTTACCCCACACGCAGGTGTGACACTCTCACAGTGGCTAAATTACTGTTGAGGGAGCTCATCCCTAGATTCGGGATCCCGACCTCTTTGGAATCAGATAGAGGAGGGCACTTCCATAGTGAAATCATGAAGTTGCTTTGCGCTGCATTGAACATTGACCAGAGACTCCACTGTAGTTACAGACCAGAGGCTTCTGGGATGGTGGAACAAGTTAATGGAACTTTAAAAGCCCGGATGGCAAAAATGTGTTCTTCGACATCCCTGAAATGGCCCGACGCCTTGCCACTCGTGCTAATGAGCATGCGAAGTGTCCCAGACAGAAAGACCGGGTTGTCCCCCATGAGATATTAATGGGGAGGGCAATGAGATTGCCAGCAGTACCAGCTACAGCCTTGATAAGCATCACTGATGATTTGATTCTCGATTATTGTAAAGGACTCTCTGATGTGGTCCGTTCTGTATCCCAGCAGGTGCAAGCAGCAGTGGTCCCAGCCTCGAGTGATCTGTGCCACGACTTGTGTCCCGGAGACTGGGTGCTCGTCCGAAAGCACGTGAGGAAGAGTTGCTTGGATGCCCGCTGGCGTGGCCCGTATCAGGTGATACTTATCATGAACACAGCAGTGAAGTGTGGAGGATTGCCGAACTGGGTACATGCTTCCCATACCCGCAGAGTTCCAGCACCCTTGGAAGAAACAGCTCCTCTCGTAAATGAAAATCCAGCTGATGTGGCAGGGCCACATGGGAGGACAAGTCAAGCTGTAAGGGTCGCTGACACAGCTGGTGGTGCACTAGAGCAAGCTGAAGGGGTTTCCACAGTTCGAACCCTGACTCAGACACCGAAGACAGAAACGGTGCAGTGGGCGGAGAAGAGTCAGATTCAGCAGAAAGAGGAAGTAGTGCACTGGGTATAGAAGGGGAAGGCAGACGAACGAACAGAAGTGCAGAAAGTTGGCCCGAAAGACAGAGGCGACTGAACCTGAGGTTAGCACCTGAAAGAGACCTTGCTCCAGTGTCTGAAGTATCTGAAACGGAAGCAAGTGACGAAGACCAAGCACAAGACAGTCGGCGAAGGTCAAAGAGAACAAGAGTGCCTTGTCGCAGATACTCTACCCCTGAGTGGACTTACACTGTGTTTGATGCAGGGGGTGGTGAGCACGGGAAGGCTGAGGTCAGTGCAAGTGGTCCGTCGGAGCCCGAATGTGGTGGTGAAGGTGGTGCTGCAGTTGCCAGGGCTCGAGATAGAAGGAACACTGACCCTCACGGTTCCGAATCCCCGCTTCTGAGTGAAGTCCGAAACTTGGTTTTGCATCGACTCGAATTCCCGCCTTTTGGAGTTGAGCCGTTTTCACATGAAATGCTGATTTGGCGTCTTGAACTTTTGTATCACGTTCTGGTATTGCTCAATGAGGATCTTATAGTGGATCAACTATAAACTGTAAATAAAAGTCCAAAAGAAGAAGATAACCTAGGTCCGAGTGGAAGAAGAATAAACTTAGGGACTTTCCACAGAAGAGGAACGAAAACTAGGGAAGTCTTTTTCTGGACTGTGTAAATGAGATTGTGATCAGAAAGGGAAAGTCCGGAGATTTCATGGTTGCTCGAGCTGGTTAAGCAAGTCACAACTAAAGGACAGAGACTTTTTCAGGGTTCTTTGCGATAGCCAAGACTTTTGAGAACTTTCGAAACCATGGAGCCGGGAGATCCCAATCGTAGATCAAAGTGGATTGTAGGCATTCTTATAAGTAGTGTAATAATTTCTATAATCATAGTAGTTGTAGTCTCATATATTGGTTCACATGAGCAAGAAGAAGAGGCAGTGACAGGGACACCGACACCTATCACACCTAGCCAGAAGGGGGTAGACAGGGCAGCTGATAGAGCTTTGCTATTAGAAGAAAGTCGTAGATTACATGTAGATTTGTCTAAAGGGGATTTTAAGTTGAATGCATATGCTAAGTTGTTGTATGAGTATGTTGATGTGATGGATGCGAAAGATTGTTATGTGTGTATGCAGTTGCCTACTTCGGTGGATGAAGGTATTAGGTATCACCATCTTCCACTGACTTATGGTATTTCATGTAGTCTTTTGCTTAGTTTGTTTTATGAGAGAGATCAGTTCGAGTATTTCTTTTCCAATTTCGACGCAGTGCTTCCTGAAGTCCCAGCTTACAAGCATTTGAATAAGTATGACTATTATAAGACCGAGGACAGACTGAGGAAGTACTTCATACCGAGTTTGGAATTGGATACAGCATTCGCGCACAGAAACAATCTGACTTGTTTGATGTCGGATGTGGAGAGAAAGTTTGTGGATCAGGTCGAGGATAGGTATAGAAAGCTGACTCACTCCCGAGACTTGGGGCATCACAGGACCGATTGGACAGAGGAAGAACGGTTGCATAAGACCAAGGGAAGCTATGGTCCTATAGCGTTAGATAAGGAGCAGAGGGGTAAGTTGTGTATAAGGCGTTATCAGACTTACTACGAGAAGGTAGCAGTGGGACAGAGTACCTGTGATCACGTTTTCACCATGGCAGATGTGACAAAGATTTTCTCCAAGGTCCTGTACAAGTGATACCAACGGTGTATTACGTATGTGGGAAGAATGCTTATGTGAGGTTTCCTGCAAATTGGTATGGAACATGTTATTTGTCAATAATATTTCCAAAAATTTATCATACAGAAGATTTAGATCTTCTGGAAGGTAGAGAGCATTCAAGAACGAGAAGAGCTGCAAGTGCAAGAATCGTTGTGGGGGATATCTTTGGAGCTATGATACCTAGTCTGGGAGTGGTCTTGAATGATGTGAAGATCCGGAGGTTAGCGACTGTGGTGGATGAATTTTCGATGAATACAGCAAAGTCGTTGGTGTTGGTGGAAGGAGAGATGTTGTCAATAAGGGGAATGGTTTTGCAGAATCGCCTTGCTTTGGATGTCCTATTGGCAAAAGAGGGCGGAGTCTGTAAAATGTTGAAGGTTCAAGAGTGCTGCACTTATATACCAGACCGTAGCAAGGATCTGGAGAAATATATAAGTAACATCACTACGATCCACACAAAGATAGCGGATTTGACCGAAGAAGGGGCCTGGGAAAAGGTCGGAAAGGGTTTTGGTCAAGTGGGAGGTTGGTTTGCGAACCTAGGAAAGGGATTCCTTGGATACTTTCTGAGACCCCTCCTTATCTTGGTGGGTTGTGTGGTTGGCTTGTGGATTGTGATCAAGGCCTATAAGTGGTATCGAGCAGGCCGAGTCAAGCGAGCGTTGAGGGAAAATGACATGAGATTGGCAAGACTGCAGGACAGTCAGTATCAAAGGCTCAAGAGCATGGAGAAATTTAGATCAGGGAAGATGGCAACAAGTTCTGTTTAGGTCGGTTCCTTCTCCGAGGGAGTAGAATGAAATATGATGACAGGAGTCATCAAAGGGGGAACTGATAGAGCGAAATGTTCTTGTGAATTGTAGGGGTGCATCATAATCATTGATAGGCCGCACCCACATGTATTCAGACATATATTCATTTATATTCAGTTGTATACTCATGCATGTTTAGTAAAGAATGAATAGTTCACCGAGAGAAAGTGAACTCAGCAGCATAATGGTGTTAGGATAATGATGTAATGTAATGCTTATTGAATTATGTGAACATAATGCATAGAGGAATTAGTTCGTGTGAAATGTAATTGCAGTAGTTTAAACGTGCACCATATTAAAGTTGCACATGTAATTCATTGTTTGCATATGAATCATAATGAAAATGCTTAAAGGGAAACGTAAGATGTGTGTTTAAAAGTCATATGTAAAGGCCTGACTACATATATGCTTAGGAAGGCCTGGTTTATTTTATGTTAGCTTAGGTTGTAGGCCGAGAAAAGTTTCTCTTGGTAAGGCTCTCTGGGCACAAACGGTAGATTTAATTTGCACAGTAGAAGGTTTCTGTTGAAAGTATCTTTCGTTGCAGGTGCAAGGACACATGTCTCGTTAGTAAGACTAACTCTTTGTTTTCGAAAGCTAGAGAGAGGGGAGGCATGGTACGGGGAGTGAAATGGAATTTAGGGATGATACTTTCAGCGGAGAAGGTGCCTGGGACTCAAGGTCATCGCAACCGTCCAGGATGAAGTAACCGTTTCGATGGAAAAGCACAAGAAAGAAGATCTGGCCAAGGAGGCGTGACAAAGGCGTGTACAATTGTATTGTGGTTTTGTATTAGGGATAGTGCCCTGAGGGAGGAGGCCAGAGAAGAGGTAGGGGAGACCTGAGAGAAGGACAGAGCTGAGCTTAGGTATTATGTGATTGCACTTCTTAGGAAGTCCTCACAGCTGACACCTTTTATTCACTCTTGCCTGGGAAAATCGTTATGCAGGGATGTCACTTAGCGTTAGTGTAGGGACATCAATTGATTTTAAGCTTGTTTAGTCCAATGAAGAGCAACTTAGAAATTGGAGCAATCATAGTCTGGTTGATCCTTCTAGAACTTTCTATTCTCCTTATCCTGAGTCGGATGAGATTCCTGCGTAGATTATTATTTGTATTAGTGCCCATTTATTTCTTTAACCTCGTGTTGAGGTGCTTGCACGTTCAGTTATTTTTGGCGATAATAAATTCTCAAACTTGAATTCGGAGTCAGTGGTCCTTTCAGACAAAGTAAATGCTGATATATATAACCTGATGAGATTCTCTCCTTTACACTATTCAACAGGTAAAAAGATCTTGGCGACCAGAAGGTTCTTATAGATAATTAGATAAGAATCGGCGTTATCAACACCATAGTACAAGTGGCCGCAGGGCAGCGTACAGAGGAACAGAAGGCCTACTCAAGGCAGAGTGCAGGCACCTCCAGGGGAAGAGGCCAATGTAAGATCCTGGTAGTAGCAGAAAGGATCACTCAAGGCAGGTAGCAGGTAGGAGTTGTAGTTTATTTCTTAGCAAGAAGACCCCATCCAGATCCCAGCCATTCCCAGCCACTGGGTCTACCAACAGTCCAATAGCTTCTTTAAACCATTACATTCCAACCCCTCATGTAACTAGGATACCAACCCAGAGGATAAATTCCCTGGTTACCATGGCACCGCAGCACAACAAGCTACAGATGCCACACACCTCCCCCCTTCATAAAAAAAACGTATACAAAAGAAAGAAAGATAGAGTCGAGAGAGAAGAGAAGAAGGAAGAGAAAAGAAGAGAGAAAAACAGACCAAAAGAAACAACAAAACCCCAAAGACTTCGGACTTACAAAACATTGTACAAAGTCCTTCACATTAACCAATTACTGTACAAAGTCCCTAAAAAAATGGTTTTTTAACGACCCTAGAGGACGATCTAGGAATGACAACAGGATCATGGTTGTCATTACCCTTTACAGGGGAATCAGAGAAGCACACAGGCCCATTGTATGGAACAACCCTTCCCAGGCTCCAAATGTGGTGATCTTGAGTCTTAACGGCATTCTTAAACACCTTGATTACTCGAATGGGTTTGGAAAACTTAGCACTAAATCCAGGCTGTTTGATGACAACCATGTCACCAACAGCAACCACGGTATCCTTAGTGGCCTTTCTAGAATCAAAATAGGATTTCCTTGCTAAGATTTTCCCAACTTCTCTTTCACGCCACTCTGTGCATACATTTTTAGTAGCCGACCCTTCCAAGTCTCTTACCCATGATGGCTCCACCAGAGTACAAGGAGATCTGCCTCTAAACAAAGCAACAGGAGATTTCCCAGTAGAACTGTGAGGAGTCAACCTATAAACTTCCACCTTCTTCAAAACTTCCTTCTTCCAATTGAGACCACTGCCTTTGGCCAAAGCAATGACCTCTTTCAAAACTCTGTTAAACCTTTCCACCATGCCATTGGTTTCAGGATGATAGAGGGAACACTTCTTATGCCTGATACCACTATTCTTTAAGAAAGTTTCCATCTCTTGTGAAGCCAACTAAACCCCATTATCAGTTAATATGGTGTCTGGGTAACCTTCTCTAGCCATGAGGTTCTTTAAAAATGCAATCACATTTTGGGTTTCAATCCCACTCGTGAAGCAAACCTCAGGCCATCTCGAAAACATGTCTATAACGACAATGACAAACAGTTGTTGCCCTTCAGAATGAACAGGGCCAAGAATATCCAAGGCTATTTCCTCCCACGGTTCCACGAGGTAATTCTCTGACCACCATGGGTTACACTCTCGCAACTTTAGTCTTCTCACACAATGCACATGCTAAACAATCTCTAACCAGCCTTTCAACTTGCAAGTCCATGCCCGGCCACCAATACGAGGAGCAGAGCCTCTCTTTTGTTTTGGACATCCCTAAGTGAGAAATATGTGCCAAATCAATCAATTTGCTGCGAAGCTTAAGGGGAGGTACCAATCTTGTCCCACGGAGTAAAAGATCATCAGACACTCCCAATTCATCTTTCACACCCCAAAATTTCTGAGCTTCCTCAGAGGCCTGTTTTTTTGAATGCCACCCTTTATTGATCAAAAGCAAAACTTCAGAAAGCACCGTCTCAGAGGATAATTCAACACGCCACTGATCCTCAGATACAATCTCCTCATCCACAAAGCATATATGAACATCACTCTCTTCAAAATCCTTGCCACCAAAACTCTTGTCAACCTTTCCCACTAATCTTGATAACATGTCAGCTACTCCATTTTCTATTCCTGGTATGTACCTTATTTCGAAATCATATTGTTGCAAGGCAATCACCCATTTGGTTATCCTGCTTGAAACAAGATCTTTACCCTTCTTTGTGAAGATTTCGCAAGGGGGCTTGTGGTCAGTTTTAACCAGAAACTTGGTTCCCCACAGAAATTTCTTAAGTTTTCTGATGGCCCAGAACACAGCCAACGCCTCCCGCTCAAAGACTGAATAGCGAGACTCAGCATCCTTCAACCCTAGTGACACAAACATAATGGTATTCATACCCTCGTCACCTTCTTGTTGAAGAACTGCCCCCAAACCCTTAAGACTTGCATCAGTGGTGATGATAGATACCTTTGAGGGGTCAAAACTTTTAAGATTTGGAGCACAATTAAGCTTTTCTTTGAGTATTACAAACTCCTTTTCACAAGCATCATCCCAGTTAAACTCAACACCTTTCTTCAAAAGCATCCTCATATTGACACTAAGTTCTGCAAAGTTCTCAACAAACTTGTTGTAGTATTCGATCATACCAAAAAATTTCATAAGCTCTTCTCTGGAAGTGGGGGCAACCATACGAGAGATGGTATCCACCAAATTAGATTTTGGCCTGATACCATCACGGGAGATGTTGTGACCTAAATAATTAATGGTGGTGGTGGCAAATTGACATTTTTCAGACTTTATGGTAAGATTAGCATTGTCAAGTTTTTCAAGAACAATACCAAGACGACTCCCATGCTCTTCTTCATCCTTACCAAAAACAAGGATATCATCTTGGTATACACAAACCCCTTTACAACCCTCAAGGATCTTTTCCATGGCACGCTGAAAAACAGATGCCGCAGATACTAAGCCAAACGGCATCCTCAAAAACCTAAACGTGCCAAAAGGTGTAATGAAGGCTGTGTAATCTCTAGAAGACTCTACCAGTTCTATCTGATGATAAGCCAAGGCCATGTCAACTGTGCTAAAGACTTTGGCGCCACCCAGCAACACCAATAACTCCGATATATTTGAAAGAGGATTTCGATCTACTATGACACTCTTGTTTAGTTGTCTTAAGTCTACACACAAACGAAGACTCCCATTGGCCTTGCGGGCTGCGACCACTGGGGCCAACCACTCAGTGCCTTCCACCTCTTCAATTATACCCCCTTTCTTGAGTTTCTCTAATTCTTTTTTCATTTCTTCCCTAACAGCCAAAGGTACATTCCTTACTTTGCAGCAAGAAAGTTGAGAACCAGCACGTAAACGTAATTCATGCTGAAAACCTTTAAGACACCCAAGCTCTTCCCTGAACATATTGGGAAATCTCTGTTTAACTTGAGATTCAACCCCACTACTAAGAATGGAGCTCCCTTGAACCATGTTCACCTTATCTTTCAACAAAATGGGTGTAGCACTACTAGGGTCAAGCATAACGCCCAAGTCACCTTGGTGGAACCAACTTATTATGCTATCACCTTTTTCAGAGACATAAATATTCCCAGACGTATAACGTTGCTCATACTCAATCAAGCCTATGAAATAACCTCGCAGAGGTATGGGTTCTCCACCATACGCTAAAGGGTGTATATCAGGTTTGAGTAAAGACATCTTCTGAAAGAAGAACTTGGAGATAATTGTAATTTTAGCACCTGAATCAAAAAGCACCTTGGTGGGTTCACCTTCCACTAAAATGGTATCAATAGGACATGACTTGCACTTAATGTCAGTGTCAACTTGAACAACATTCTGCCCACACACAAAGCCGTCTTCAATTTCCTCTGTTTCAACACTCTTCACATTAGTGGAGGTCAACTTTGCCTTACAAACAATGGAAAGATGACCTCTTTTTTTACATTTAGAGCAAACTACTTTTAACGCTGGACAATTCTTGTCATTTGCCAAATGCCCAGGCTTTTCACACCTGTAGCACTTGAGTGTAGTGGTCTTACTTCTCATTCCACTTCCCTCAACTTTAGCCACAGGTCTCTTATTATCCTCTTTCACCACCTGAGCAGTAGACTGTTTGTCTTTTTTGATGGTATCCACACACTTTAAAGAATGTTCAACTCTTTTAGCAACCTGTATTACCTCATCCAAGGAGGGTTCATCCCTCATCCAAAGTTCTTCCCTGATTCTCTCAATGTTACATCCTAACATGAATTGGTCTCTAATTCTTTTATCCAGTAAATTTGCGAATTTCCAAGATGAGGCCAGTTTCCTTAGCTGGGTAATATAACTTTCAAATGTCTCTCCATCACTTTGCAATCTCCTTGCAAAATGATACCTCTCCAAGATTGTACTGACCTTGGGAAGAAAATGTTTGTCTAATTTTTTAATACAAATATCATATTCATTCAAGTCTTCAGCTTCAGATTTACTCAATTCAGGAAGATGGTCAAACATTTCTTGCCATTCTGACCCTAAACAGTGCAGTAAAAGTGACGACCTACGTTCTGCACTTAAAGTTGCACCACATACTTTAGCATAACACTCAAATACCTTCTGCCACTTTTGCCATTTGATGGGAGGTTCGCCAGGAGACATTAGAAAGAAAGGAGGGGCAGTAACATTCTGCATCTTTAAAGAAGTTAGAGGGGAAAAAAAAGACAAGAAGAACAACTTTTGCTAAAATACCAGGTTTTCTATTATAATGCACCTATAATTTGAATGTGAGCAAATAGCAGTAAGGACAAGTACAGAACGTAAGCTGTGCTCATCAGCGTGAAGAATAGACAGAAATGAAGAGCAAAACTGGTAGTAAGAACAACCACACTACGTAAGCTGTGCCCATCAGCGTGAAGGTTGGGCACAAACGTAGTAGAAGTGTGAAAGCTCACAAGAAATAAGGCAAAACAACACGTTGCTATGATTATACCATAGTAAACAAACTGAGCGCTTGTATATAAAGAAACTCCGTGGAAAAGGCTGTGCACTTCAGCGAAACGTGCAGATAAACGTTGCTATGGGAATGGTTAATCCTTGTGCGTAATGACAGCGACATCGTGGCTGTGCACATCAGCGAGACGTGCAGGCAAGAGTTGCCGTGGTGACAGAGTGGAGGTTATGCCGCTGGAAGGGGCATCAGCGCATGCGTAAGCAAAAGCCTATTCAAGGAAGAGCGTACTGAAAGTTCCAAAGAAGGCAGGCTCGTGACTACAGTACGCATGAAAGCCTGAGTAAGGCCAACGGCAACAGGGCTTCCAAAGGAGTCAGGCTCGTGACTGCAAGACGCACGAGACCCCGAGCGAGCCCAACAGCAACAGCGCTCGTGGTAAGGGAGAGCACGAGAACAACAGGAACCCCCAAATAGGCAAGGGCTCGCGACAGGTGCGCGGGAGCACTCGTGTAGACAGAAAGGGAGACTCCTCAGATGCCGAAATTGGGAGAAAAGGTCAACAAGACACCAGGCAGAAACAAAAGACAGTCTTTCTCTCCGTGCAACACAAACAAAAGGCAGTTTTCTCTCCGTGCAACACTTCCTCCCGCAATTGCCGTGAGAACGGGCACGCGATATCCAGAAAGCATCCAGTAGAAAATCGCAAATCACGGAAGACAAAGAGAGGAAGCGTGAAAGTCCAGCACAAAGATGAGGGAGGCCTTGTGGGCTGCAGGAGAAGCCGAAGTGAGACACAGAGTGAAGGGTCCAGCGAGGGATAGAGGACTCCAAATCAAAAGTCACAGGTAAGAAGTACTCACGACCTCTTGTTGAAGTACAGGTAACTGTTGAGACTTGTTGAGATCTTCTTGCCTTATTTCTTCCTCCCACGAAGTTGCAGCTGCCGACTACGCCAGTGTAAGATCCTGGTAGTAGCAGAAAGGATCACTCAAGGCAGGTAGCAGGTAGGAGTTGTAGTTTATTTCTTAGCAAGAAGACCCCATCCAGATCACTGCCATTCCCAGCCAATGGGTCCACCAACAGTCCAACAGCTTCTTCAAACCATTACATTCCAACCCCTCATGTAACTAGGATACCAACCCAGAGGATACATTCCCTGGTTACCATGGCACCGCAGCACAACAAGCTACAGATGCCACAGCCTACTCAAGGCAGAGTGCAGGCACTTCCTCGGGGAAGAGGCCTACTCAAGGCAGAGTGCAGGAACCTCCACGGGGAAGAGGCCTACTCAAGGCAGAGTGCAGGCACCTCCAGGGGAAGAGGCCTACTCAGGCAGAGTGCAGGCACCTCCAGGGGAAGAGGCCTACTCAAGGCAGAGTGCAGGCACCTCCAGGGAAAGAGGCCTACTCAAGGCAGAGTGCAGGCTCCTCCAGGGGAAGAGGCCTACTCAAGGCAGAGTGCAGGCACCTCCAGGGGAAGAGGCCTACTCAAGGCAGAGCGCAGGCACCTCCAGGAGGAAGTGCACCCGCTTGAGGTCCAGCATTCCAGCACCACTGCAAGGGTACACTATGGCGCAAATGATGCACCACGGGCCGGCTGCTAGAAATGGGCTAGAGAGGGGAGTTGAAAGCCTGCCCCCTATTTCAAGAATATTGAAAGCACTAAGACAAGCCTCTTTGGAGAGAAACATTGAGCTGGCCCCGAGAAGTGCAGGGGCAAGGATAGGAAGTGAGATCAGAGAGTAGGGTAGGGGAGGTTCAAGTCACAGGTCATGGGCCTGGAGCAGAGGGCCGTGGGGCCAGCATGCCAAGCAGTGGCGGCCGGTACGTTTAGGAGGGAGGGGGCAGATGGGACACAAGGGCAACGGCAAACATACACACTTACAGCCATGCATTGACACGTGTGCACACACACACAAACACATCCAACACTCATTACCAAACATTCATACATACACGCACGCACCAAACATTAATTTAAAAAAAACACACACACTTACCTGCAGCTTTGCCTTAGAGGTACCAGGAGGCTTGGGATCGCTGCCTTCCCTCATTGGCTGACCTGAAGTCAGCCAATGAGGGAAGGCAGCAGTCCTAACGTCATCACAGAGTGGGATGGGTCAGTGAGACTGCTGACCCCACCTTACTCTGTGATGAAGTGTCACTGATTGACACTCGACTCAGGGTGCTTCAGGGCTTAAAACTGAAGCGCCCAGGGGCAAGGTAATCGGTGACGCTACCCCCTGTCACTGAGGGGAGAGCCTCAGGGACCTTTGTTGAGCTGAGGAGGTCACGCCCACAGGAGCTGTGACTTCCTTAGCCCAGCAAAGTTCAACGCAGGCAGCCAGGAGCCTGCGCATTTAGGGCATGTCTGGCTCCTGGCTGCTTGACCTGAAAATGAACAGTGTTTGTCAAGCTGACCTTTGTTCAATTATGTTAATTGAATTTATTTATTTTTTGGAGCGGGTTGTGGGTTTATAGGGGAATAGGGTGGGAAGTAATTTAATTGTAATTAAGTAATTATTGAAATTATTGAAATAAGTTTTGTGTATTGCTAATTAATGTATTGTTAATTAATTATTAATTGGTAATTTTTTTATTACTTATTAAATTTTTGGTATTGACAATTCATTTGTTGTTAATTAATTATTAATAGGTAATTAATTTGTAATAAATAATATTTATTGGAATTTATAATTAATTAATAATTAAATATTTTGTAATTGTTAATTACTTTTAATTAATTTTTTATTGGTATTGATAATTAATTTATTTTTATTTAAAAATTAAATCATTACTTTCCCTACTGTTGCACTCACTGGAGTGGGAATAGTAATTTTTACCCCTACGCTATCCAACGCTTTCCCTACTGTTGCACTCTCTGGAGTGGGAATAGTAATTTTTACCCTCCCGCTATCCAACGCTTTCCCTACTGTTGCACTCTCTGGAGTGGGAATAGTAATATTTACCCCTACGCTATCCAACGCTTTCACTACTATTGCACTCACTGGAGTGGGAATAGTAATTTTTACACTCCCGCTATCCAACGCTTTCCCTACTGTTGCACTCACTGGAGTGGGAATAGTAATTTTTACCCTCCCGCTATCCAACGCTTTCCCTACTGTTGCACTCTCTGGAGTGGGGATAGTCATTTTTACCCCTACGCTATCCAATGCTTTCCTTACTGTTGCACTCTCTGGAGTGGGAATAGTAATTTTACCCCTACGCTATCCAACGCTTTCCCTACTGTTGCACTCACTGGAGTGGGAATAGTAAATTTTACCCTCCCACTATCCAACGCTGATGTAAATTTATTTTTAGAGATTACATATATTATTTATTAATTTTAATATTTTTTAATTAATTTTAAGTATGTTTTATTTAATCATATTGATTATTTAATTAAGTTAATATTACTTTTAACATATTTTAAAAATTCGATATTTTTTACAAACTATATTTTAAACAACGATATTTTGTCTTCGATATTTTTGTACTTACCTGTTTGTAGATAGGGAGTCGATATTCTGATCTTCGATATTTTGGTGTCGATATTCTGTCCATTCTATATTTTTGTTGTCGATATTTAGTCAGTGATCCCAATAAACATCTGTTATTCAGTGCTAAGATATCCTTGGGTGAATGTGCGCTTTACAAATACATATTATGTTATGCAATGCAAGTGGCAGTCACCTTGGCCACCCTGAGGCTTCATAGGTAACTTATCATCCAAAAGGAAGCCTAGATTTTTAAGCGTCAGGGATGGAGTAGGCAGAGCCCCTAGAGATTCCAGCCAATGTTGCAGGCACCAAAGAGAAGAGTTCTTGACCAGAATCAGGACCTCAGTTTTATAACCATTGAGCTTGAGCGAGTTGTTATTCATCTATAAGGAGATACATCTCAAGCCCAGGCTAAGATCTGAAGGTTTGTGATTCTGTGCAGATGACAAAGTAAAGATGATCAGTGTGTTATCTGCATAAGACTAGGGGTGGGCGTAGTTCGCGAAGTAGCGCTACGCGAAGCTACGCGAAGTGCACTTCGCACTACGCGAGCTACGCATAGCACTACGCGAACTGCGTAGTGCGCTGTTCGCGATGATTGCACAGTGCCGGATGCTTGTCCGCACTGTGCAATCATTGAAAACGGCATCTTGCACAGTGCGAAGCTGTCTTTACTGCCGCTCGAGTAGATTTTTACTCGAGCGGCAGCTTTCTCAACGCGGACTGGTAGTTTCTCATCGCGAGCGGTCGCGAGCATACGCGACCACTCGCAATGAGAAACCTGACCTCCCCGCATTGAGAATCTCGCCGGGAGGTTAATTTTCCACGCTCGCGATCGGCAACTTGATGTTGCTGATCGCGAACGAGGAAAAAGTCTCGCCGGGATGTCATTTTACTTGCTCGCGGTCGCCAACTTGACGTTGAGGACCGCGAGCAAGCAAAAAATGACCGCTGCACTACGCTACGCTACGCGTGTTTGCACTGTGCTACGTGCAATTCGCGTAGTGCGAAGTAGCGCAAACTTCGCAAACTACGCGAGCGTAGCATAGTTTTCCGCCCAGGCCTACATAAGACAAAAGGGCCAAGCCACAACTCTTCATTACATCCGCCAAAGGGCAGACGTAAATGTTGAATAACATAGGGCTCAATACTGACCCGTGAGGGACTCCTGAACGTAAGGCTTGTGTCTCAGATCTGTCACTGCATGAAAAGATTTGAAGCGAATGATCTTTTAGAAAGCATATAAGTCAAGCCGGAGCTGAGCCTTCAAGGCCAAGTGACATCAATCTTTCCACCAAGATGGAGTAAGGTTCAGTGTCAAAGGCCGTGCCAAAGTCTAATGGAGCATTGTTGTTCCGTCCTCATCCAGGCACTGCCTCAGATGTTCAGGTACGCCCAAGAGGGTGGATTCAGTGCTGTGTCCAGCCCTAACACCAGACTGCGAGGAATGAAGAACATTTTGAGCCTCCACAAATGAAGTGAGCTGAGCATTGTCATGTCTGTCCAAAATGTTTGAGAAAATGGGTAGCAAAGAAATTGGATGAAAGTTCGACAAATTGGACAGGTCCAGATTAGCTTTTATCAAAAGTGGAAGAACCATTGTGTGCTTCCACTTCTGAGGGAACAAACCCCTTGCATAATGAGGAGTTGAATAGATCCATTACCATTAGTAACAGACTTGAATCTAATAGTCTCATCATGCTAAGGGATCCAGCAGTGATCCTAGTTTAATAGATTGTAGAATGGCCTTAAAAGTCTCAATGTCTAAAAGAGACCATATCCTTATTTTAGATATGAAGCCAAAATCGATTGAAGTCCCAATATGACCTGTTGAATAAGATTCCCAGTATCAGCGTCTACAGCAGGGTCACTAAAATGTACTCCATTCATACAATCCTTCACCAGTAGGGACTGAATTTTTTCCACTTTTTATGTGAAAAGAGAGCTAGCTCCATGCATTGGGTCTGATAAAGCGAGGGTATTGGAGGCAAGTTACTAGAGCCCGAAAGTTCCTTAACCACCTTGAAAAGTGTCTTAGGCCAATTTTGAGCGCTAACATTTTTATCAGAGTAAAAGCCAGAGATAAGAGTCAATTATCAGAAAGCTAGGCGACCAAAAAGAGAAAGGTCATGGACAAGAGGCTGGGGTGGTCAGAGAGCTCAGGGGAGCTGAGGAGCATCCTAAAACATGAGTTTGAAAGCCAACTGGTGGAGAACCAGGATCAGGGCCTGATGGGGGAAGACAAAATTAATGTGATTGGTGTGAGGGCGGGACGATGGGAAGTCTCACATAGTGAATTTAGTTTTGGACAGTTTCAAATAGCGTGGTGGGAGTCATGGGATAGGCTTTTGTAAAAGACAAGACAAGTTGAGGTGGCAAAGACTGGAGTGACAGTGAAAGAGGAATAGAGGCAGTTAGAGAAGGAGAACGTGGAGAGATAAGCGGACATGATCAGGAGGTGGGGTTGAACCTCAGAAGTGTACAGAGACTGAAAAGGACAAAGAGGGTCCAGGGTTAGTGCGGAGCATTGGCACTAGTGGGAAGAAAGCTACTAAGTTAAAGACAACAGTTGAGACATCAGATGAGCACTACTTTAGCATTACAGCACCACAGGGAGATTATATATTGCTTAGTATAAAGGATAAAAATAAGGGCAAATTAATATGTTGACATATTTAAGCTATTACACAGGGAGACTAAGGGCCATATTTATGGCAAAGTCACACAGCGCAGCAAGTTACCTTACTGTGCTGAGCTGCGACAGGCACGCCAGCGCAGGCACCTTTGCACCATAGTGCAAGGGTGCCTGCGTTGTAAGGAGGATTGCTTTGTGCAAGAAGGGGCACCTTCCTGCACAAACAATCGCCTGCAGCATTTTCCTCTTTTTATGTGTGTTGCAGAATGCAGCACACATAGAAAGAGGAAATAACAAGGAGAAATAAATATATTTCTCCCCGTTATGCCTCACCTGGGAAGGCGTAGTATTTTTTGCATTCCCAGGTCAACCACTTTTGGTAAATCTGGGAATGCATCAAAATCCATGGATGATGCATGCAAACAACCACGCAACACCCATGGAAGGCTTCCTGGAGCAGAGTAACGCAACGCAGTGATTAGCGCGTTGCATTACTCTTGATTTGTGAAGCCACTCAGGGACACGCAAGATGGCCTTGCGTGACTTCCTAAGTCGCATTTTGGGCTTGCATCGCGCATACACCATGTTACGTGGTGCAAGCCCAATGCAACCTCACTCAAACACCCAAAGTGTTAGGAACGTTCGAATGCAAAGGAGAGGGAACTAGCCAGGAGGCCTAGACTGCCTCTTAATATTGATATGTGGATGGCGGTGTTCTCTATTTACACCAGTATATATTGCTAGAAGTTTCTGGAGTTCATCGTCATGCTATGTAAATATTTGGACTTTATTGGGATGACAGAAAGGAGTTTTGGATGACTGCCATGATTATGTTATGTTAAGTTTCCAGCTCAGTAGGGGGTTGGACACAAACCCCAATGTGTCCTATGGTATGGTTGGCAATGACTTGTGGATCTGGGTGTACTGTATGATATAGTGTGGGGCCCTATCGTGGAGTACACTCGCACATACCATCTTGGGTTCAGTCAGTAATGTTCACTTAACCTTCGCTAAACCCTGAGTAGCTGTGGCTGCAAAAAGTAAGGCTTGACAAAGGAACTTAGGGGCTCATTACGATGGCGGGCGGAAGCACAACCGCCGTGCTGGCGGATGCAAAAACCACCAGTTACCGCCGGCACGCAGCAGTCCACACGCCCGTCCAATTACGATGCGTAAAGTAGGCCAAACACCGCCGGCAAGCCAGCAACACCGTCCGCCATCAAAGTGCGCCCGTACACGTAGCGGCGCAGCACAACTGACACACACCGTCCGACGAAACACGTCCCGCCCGGCGTATAAATTACGATGCCGCAAACAAACGGCTCCCACGGCTAAGAGACACCGCACGTGAAAGAGAGGCGGTAACACGGACGCAGAGCACGGAAAACGAAGAAGCGGCATCCCGAGCATGAATCCAGCACTGCAGGCCCTCCCCATGCTTCTGCTGATGCACCACCAAGGACGCAACGTACTGCGGAGACGCAGGTAGGCACACACACAACAAGTGCACGCAAACAGCGCACACAGTGCAAGGGCGGAAAAAGCGGACAACCCCCACCAGCGCGTGTACACTACACATCCACCATTGCATCCACATATGACACACAGGCCAAATCCTAACATCGCGGAACACATGTGTACACACCACCTGGGACTAGGAACCAACCACCCCGTCACGGCCACAAAGCGCCGATGACGCCGCCACACATGCGCACAACGCAGAGGCCAACCGCAGCGCCATGCATGCGTCACACACAGACACAGGGACACAACCAAGCAGCACACACATCAGCCCCACCCCGAACGCACATGACACGTGACAGGCCTGCCACAGACATGTCCCCAACGCCCAAATCACGGACAACACCCAACGCCACACAACCGACGCACACATGTCAGTGAAGTCACGCAACAGCAGGACACACCCCAGTGTAACAAACATGGCGTAGCACACAGCGGCGGCAACACCAACTAGGAGAAGCAGGGCCCCTTCGGGAAGAGGAACGCCAGTACCACACTGAAAAACCCATACCACCCTGCACATATGAACAAGACATATAAAACGGAACACCAAAGAGCACGGGGACCGACAACAGGTGGCCCAAGAATTACATCCACACACAAGGCCCAACGCAGAGCGGAAAGGCAGCCTGCCGCCCACACAAGGGAGAGCAGACAGCACTGAATGACCTTCCATTCCAACACCGAAACCACAGCCCTACGACAGAAGCCGGTGAATACAGCCATTGTCCAAGAATAGACCAACACAGGCATGCCGAGAGACCGACCACAGGGCAGATAGCGCATATCACAGAAGCACACAACGGACGGGGAAGAAAGAAGAAAACACTCCCCCATGTCGGCCACATGCAAGTTAATTGGAAGGAGTCACACAGCAGCGACCTTGAACTGTCTGAGAAGCATGTGGGAAGAGGGCCCGTGTCCTCCAAACAAGCCAACAGAACACAAGTCCTGTCTCCCCACGACTACACAGAGCTCACAGCAACCCCGGAGCGTGCACATTGCAGACTGCACACACAGCCGGAGCACGCCACCTCTACGAACCGCTGCGAAATGGCAACCGCAACACACCTACCCAACTACGCCGAAGAGCTCAAGCTGTACCAAACCAACACGATACATACATTGGGATGCGATCTCCTGTCCCTGCTGAACGTAAGTTACCGACTGACTTACCGCATCACATTGTTCAGCTGCGTCATGCCCGTCTTCTACTGTCGGAGGTGTCCCTACCAGCATCCCGTCGAGATATGCCTCTCCAACCCGGCATGTCTGAAGGCGGACCTGCTACCACTACTCCTCCCTCTGGACGCACACGACAGGGCCTGCTCTGCCTATGGGGGCATGGCGTATGTGGCCAACATCGCACGCGCACTGAAATGGAACCACTGTGCCTCCACACGACGGATCATCGAGAACAGCTACATCGAATGTCACCCAGCATGCCCCATCATGGTCCTCCAAGGGACAACCTACGAACAACACCTTGACAGCCACCATCCGCTTCATTGGCTGGCAAACATGTACACCACCAATGACATGGAAGCCCTGCTGGACGGCATCGCATACCTGACAACCTGTAAATACGTCGGACCACAACGCAGGTTCCCCGAGTGACCTATGAAGTCCAACCCCGCACCCATGCTCAGCTTCCGCACGGACTGGCCAGTCACCACCACAACAGCCATACCAAACGACCGGCAACTGTAACCACACCATCAACGACATCGCCATGACATCGGATATGACCGGGACATGCACACTGTTCCCCATCACATCCAGGAACACCGCATGCATCGTGGGAGGCAGTGGCATGGGCTCTGTGCATCGCACCCACATGGACGGAACTGCACGAACAACCAGGACACGACATGGATCCAGCGCACATGGACACACACACCGCTCAGTGGACATGAATAGGTCGCCTGGAGTCTGTGGGTGCTGCACCCCTCCCACCCCCGCCCGGGAATCCCATACCAGGACCTTTGCATGGACGACAAGTGCATACAACAACAACACGACCCCAGTGACTGTGACATGTCCAGTAACCACCACAGTGCAACAACAAGTGGCACGCCGCTGCATGCACGCAAGCACATGCCCTGATGTCATCTCACATGCACGCGTGCATGAGGAACAACCGCAGCAAACCTGTCACATGGAACTGAGATGGACTGTGCCCATGATGCCGAGCGGTCTGGTAGGCTACATGTATACCGTCTGTGTCAAAGTCCGCAGCTCCGCAGCTATACGTAAATGTACATTAGCACAGCCTTGGCCAAGCAGATGTAACCCCACACCCTATCCCATTTGTTATCATGCTCAGTATATCCTCAACATGTATTCCGCTGCCAGTAGTGTCCACTATACTGCATCACAGAGGACAGAAGACTCAATATAATGTTTGAAACCAAAACTGTCTCCGCTGACTCATTTCACAAGTACGAATGAGAGAGGATGAGAGTATGTGAAGTACACGGCAGTCGTGACATGACCATGTAGTCCACTGGTATTGGATGTCAACGCAAATGAGTAGCACTACTGTGGAAGACACACATGTGTCGTGTGAAGTCGTATGGACGCAGTGCTCAGGTGGGTGGGTGCGACGGGTAGATGCGCACATGCCAAGTTGGAGCACGCCGTGTTGGGAGGGGTCATGAACAGTACACCACCGCTTCCCTGGGCATTGTGAGAGGACACCTGTCGGGGGAGTGAACACGTGTGTGCATAGCAGCCGGGCACACGTACAAAGCGGTACCAGGCGCACCTCAGCCCACCCTCTGTGGACAAGCTGGATCCTGTTGTGCGCCCGCCATGCCCCTTGACAAGGCACACACAGCCCCAGTCGACCAGGTGTAACCCCAACATAGTCAATCCGCACAGGCGATACAGGGCACGGGATGGCAGTGGAGCATGGTGTGTGAGA